>CAUYON010128454.1:0-11096 GCA_963573935.1 Arctocebus calabarensis
ATGCACCATAAGTGTGATCCCACCATTTACCCTCCTCTCCACTCATCCAACCCCCTCCTCTCCTCTCCCTTGCCCTTTCCCCCATATTCTTGTGCTATAATTGGGTTATAGCCTTCATATGAAAGCTATAAATTAGCTTCGTAGTAAGGCTGAGTACATTGGATACTTTTTCTTCCAGTCTTGAGATACTTTGCTAAGAAGAATGTGTTCCAGCTCCATCCATGTAAACACAAAAGAGGTAAAGTCTCCATCTTTCTTTAAGGCTGTATAGTATTCCATGGTATACATGTACCACAATTTATTAATCCATTCGTGGGTCAATGGGCACTTGGGCTTCTTCCATGTCTTAGTAAGTATGAATTGGGCTGCAATGAACATTCTGGTACAGATACCTTTGTTATAATGTGATTTTTGGTCTTCTGGGTATATACCAAGTAAAGGAATTATAGGATCAAATAGCAGGTCTATTTTTAGATCTCTGAGTATTCTCCAAACGTCTTTCCAAAGGCAACATATTAGTTTGCATTCCCACCAGCAATGTAGAAGTGTTCCCTTTTCTCTACATCCATGCCAACATCTCTGGTTTTGGGATTTGTTATGTGGGTTAATCTTACTGGAGTTAGATGATATCTCAAAGTAGTTTTGGTTTGCATTTCTCTGATGATTAAGGATAGTGAGCATTTTTTCATTTGTCTGAAGGCCATGGGTCTGTCTTCTTTAGAGAAGTTTCTCTTCAAATCCTTTGCCCATCCTAAGATGGGATCACTTGTTCTTTTCTTGCTAATACATTTTAGTGTTCTGTGGATTCTGGTTATTAAAACTGTATTGGAGGCATAACCTGAAAATCTCTTCTCCCATTCTGAGGGCTGTCTGCTTGCTATACTTACTGTGTGCTTAGGAAGTCTTAAAGTAGGAAGCATTAATTCTCTAACTAGTTTCTTCTCCTTTGATATCGTGTTGGCTATTTTGGCTTTTTTGCTTTTCCATATAGCCTTAGAATTATTTTTTCAGCGTTCACACAATAAGTTGCTGGCATTTTGATTGTGATTGCACTGAATCTATAAATCAAGTTGGGAAAAACTGACATCTTGACAATATTATCTCTTTCTATCTCCCCATTTATTTAGGTTTTTGAATTCTTTCATCAGAGGTTTATAATTTCTTCATACAGGCCATGTATGTATGTTCTTATGTTTATGTTTAAGTATTTCATTTTGGGGGAGGCTAGCTTAAATGTTATTATGTTTTAAATTTCATATTCCACTTGTTAATTGCTGGTATATAAAAATGTGCTTGCCTTTGGCATGTTAACCTTGGATCCTACAACCTTGCTCTAATCTATTAGTAGTCCTGGGAGGTTCTTTTGGTTGGTCCCTGTTGGATTTTCTAGACAATCATATCATGTGTGAATAAAGATGTTTTTATCTCTTCCTTGCCAATCTGTATACTTTTTATTTCCTTTTCTTGCCTTAAGACTTCAGTACAGTCTTGAAAAGGAATGGTGAGAAGGGACATCTTTAACTCATTTGCATTAATTCCTCTCCCCTCAAAAACGTAGTTGAGCTATTTATAGTCACCCTGTGTATATGAGCTAATGAGAATTCAGAGATTAGTTGCTTCTGCCAGTGGGAAGGAAAGATTTCCTAGGGGAAGGGATCTAAGAAGATTATCACATCTGAATAGGGTGATGATAGCAGATGAGGCGTTCCATGCTAAGGAAGCCACATGGTCAAAGACAGGATCCGAATCAAACAAAATAACACATTAAAAAGGAAGGATACTGGTGTGACTAAATCGGGGAATGCTTATTTTAGATTCCCAGGAGTGAGATCAAGGTGGGAGGCAAGGGCTACATTTAGACTGATTTATGGGGTTATGTGTTCATATCTTATGCATTGGAGAGACATTGGGAGTTAATTCAATGCTAAAGCGGCCAGGTGAAATGTTATTTTTGGAAGATGAATACCAGTAGCTCCATTATAAATGGAGGGGTTAGGCTACCTAATCTGACTAGAAAGAGTTGGGATAAGAGCAGCTAGTCTTTAAAATGGGGCATGTGCACCCTTGGGATTCCAAAAGGCATTTTACAGGCACTATTCTAGGGAAACTGATTTCAGAAAACGTGCTTGTACTTTTTCCTAAATCTGATTACTGGTTCGAGGTGTCATACTGCTTCTCTGTTCCTGTCTCTTCTTTTGCCAGGACCTTTCTCCCACTTCCAGAGGCAAAGTTTTCCTCTCTTCGATCCAAGTCTGATTCTGGTGCATTGCTCTGGGTTGGGTGATCTTCCTGCATAGCAAATAAACAGTAAATCTGAAGTATTGTCGTTGGTGTTAAGATAGTGAAAGCCTCTAATGAGTGCACTGGCAATGAATTATTTGCTTGACAACCAGTTTCTGATGCATCTATTTTAATGAAATGTAATGAAGACCCTAATCAGGTTGATAATTGATTATTAATTTTTGATTTTAGGTAAGGTGTGATTCTTTTACATAAAAGATGGAAGTAGTTTAATTAATTGAGTGGTGTTGTGATGAGAAAAAGAAAGATTTTATTCCCAGCTACTTATTTATTTAAACAAGGTTGCTGAATGCTTACTGCTATATAAAAGAAAAAAATAATAAAATTAATGCATCTTATTCATAGATTCATGAACTACTTATGAAAATGTTATCTATCTTAGTCAGATATGTATTTCTGTTAATGTTTTACATTGTATGTTTGCTAATTATTTATCAAAATATCAAATGTATTTAATGTTGTTTTGATTAATCATAAAATAATTATTAAAGAATTAATTTAGCTAAAATATTTAGAGGCTTATGGTCCAAGGAAATGGCAATATATAGATGGGTGGCCAAGGAAAGACATCATGCATAAAAACATATTACATTAGGATAAAATTCTGTCAGGAAATGGACTGGAAATATGAACTCAAGGAGAAAAAGGAATGATATAAAAACAGTTTGTTCACGTATTTTTTAAATGGATGATGGAGGGTTTCAAATTCCTCTGGTAATTTTCCATGGGATACATTTAAATGAGCTGGGTAACATTTTAATTTAAACTAGCCAACATTTATAGTATGCCAGAAATTACATCCTTTGCAACTATTTAAAAGATACGTTGAAAAATTTTAGATGTGAACTTAAAAATGTATGAGGGTCTGTGTAGCTTTAAAATATTTTTTGGACTTCTGTGAGCAAACTATTGGAGGAAAATGCCCCCAAATGCATCTGTGTATCATACTCATTATTTGTTTGCCCTTAGATTGTATGTTTTCCATTAGTAAAAATAATAAAGCTTTATAAAATGCCCAGAATAAGTTTGCATAAGATTTAGAAAACATTGATTATTGTATAGGATGGCAACAGAGGAAGGGGGCAGAGGGAACTGGAGATTGCCACACCTTCCAATCTATTTCTTGGGGATTAGCAGAGGCACAAAGATGGCATGAAGGAGGATGGAGTCAGGGTCACACGGTGATCGTGATGACCATTTCTGCTGTTATCATTGGACATTTTCCATTTATGTCCTTTGCAATTATTTGTCATCCCCTTGACTTTATAATTTTCTTCTTTCCAACTAAGCACTTAGCTTTTTGAGAGTCTAGACTTCTTCTTACATTCTTTTTTACTTTTCCTAAAGTGCTAATATAATTCCTGGCACACAGCTGTATACAAATATTTCCATTTCTTTAAATGTCTCCTTATTCCAATAAGAGAACTCAAATCGATAATTGATGGACAAATTAAAGGAGGTGATAGTAATAACCTCAAAAATAATATCCCGATCTTCGGCAAGCAAGTTTAGGATAATGATTGTACTATTTTTTTAAATTTCAGATTAATGTGAGGGTATAGATGATTAGATTATATTGCACGCATTTGTTAGGTAGAATCCAAGTTGAAGTTGTGCCCCTCACCCAGGAGATACGTCATATACCCTTACATTGTGCCTGTTAGGTGACAGCACAGCAATCGCCTCCCTCCTTCCCTCTCTTCCCTACCCCCCAGTTACACTTTAATTGTCTTTTTCTCTAGCGTGCACATGTATTTGTTCATCTACTGGTTTTGTATTAATATTTAGTACATTGGATTCTTGCTTTTCCATTCTTGTGATACTTTACTAAGTAGAATGTTCTCCAACTCCATCTAGGTCAATATATGATGATACCTTTAAAAAAAAAAAGAGAGGTGCTCAGGGTAAAGAACCTATTTGGATTTATAGCAGAATCTCCGTATTTTGACCATCTAAGGGAGTGTAACAACTGTTTAGCATACAGAAGTTGTCAGCATAAGGAACTAGGCCTACTGTTCTGACATGTACACTTGGTGGACGTCTGGTCTATGACAATTAAGTCAACTTAAGGAGGAGGACAATGGAGGGAGGTGGTCAACTATATATGGAGCTTCTACTGTATAGAATTTGACGTGAGCTTGAGATCTTGGCTGCTGTTACGTGCAGAGGCCTCTCAATAAATTGTACCTCTTCTGGGTTGATAAATTATACCATTCTGGGGGGGAGGGGCAACTCTTCCTTCAGATTCATGTAGTCCCATGTCAGGACCCAAGTTTGTCAAAGGCTTTGTGTAGTACACAGATTGTATAGCTGTATTTGTACCTCTGTGTGAGAAAGATAATTAATTATTAAACACAGTTTATCTATATGTATTTGCTTTGTTCGAAAGCACAGAACTTTATCCTGGCAAAAAATCCATTAAGTTGTACCATATTTCTAGATGGAATTGTGGGTATGAGTTTCCTGCTGAATTTATGTTGTCATTTGTACTAAAATAGATATAAGTTCCATGTTGACAAGTTGAGGAACTTCAGAGCTACGCCTGGTTCCAAATATATACAGAGTGTATTTTATCGCCCTGTCAGAAATTCCTCTTCCCCTTTTCTCTTGCTATGTCTGAAATTCATAATATCACAACAAGCCGGTTTGTGTTTGACAAATACTGGGATTTTATTTGCAAAATGCCATGGCAAAACAACATGCATTTTACCAGGAAGAGAAGGAAGATACAATGAATTAGTTTATTTATCCATGAAAAAAATTGTCCTTTAAGGAGTTGAAGCCTGAATAATGGAGAGGTCATTCATTCAATTATATGTTTATTCACCTAGCAAACTGTATTTTATACTTTAGGCATTGTCACTGGTGTCAGAAAAAAAAAAAGCAAAAGGAGGAAGACAAAGTTTTAGTTTTTTTTTTCTTTTTACACTAATGATGGTCTTAATCCAGTGAAAGAGAAAGATATTGAGTTGATAGTAATACATATAATTTTTGCATGTCCTTCACACCAATGTGTGCAAAGCATTGCAATATGAAATAAAATCTAGGAAAAGTCAATTCTAGTATATGGCTAAGGATTCACAATTAAACACTATCTGATTTTGTTAGGAATTGAATTCTTGTGCTCCCCCTCAAACTTGTATGTTGTTGCCCTAATTCCCAAGATGATAGTATTTGGCAATGGGGTCTTTGAGAAGTAATTAGGGCTAGATGAGGTTGTGAGGGTCTATCTTTCATATGGGACTGGTGGAAGAGAGAGAGGCCCATCTGTGCATGCACGTGCTGAGGAAAGATCATGTGAGCATACGGCAGGAAGGTGGCTGTCTGCAAGTGGAGGAGGGAGCCCTCCCTAAATGTGCCGACACCTTGGTGCTGGAATTCTAGCCTCTGGAGATGCAAGAATGATTGTTTAAGCCATCCCTGTATTTTGTTATGACACCTGGAGCTGACTAAGAAGAAATCAAACTTTGAAGAATCCTGAAGTGTTTCCTTATAGACTATGGACTCTATACCTGTCACTTGTTCCTGTGGACACACTCTCCATTCTACACCTAAGTCTGTGCTCCACAGACTGACCCACAGGGGCTATATCCATAGGTCCCCCTGGAATTCTAACTTCTGGTTAGTCATCCTTGGGAGGAGATGAAATGGGGGATGGAAAGTGAGTGTGTGGTATTTACTCCTCAAGTCTTCTCCCTTCCAGGGCCACCTTTAGCAAGATTCCCTCTGGCAGGGCTACCCCTGGCTGGCTGTGTCTCCTAATTGCAGGTCACCGCTCCACTCAAGGTGGCAGGTCTGCATGACTCGACGCCTGGCTTCCAGCTACCTCTCCCTTTCTTTATCTCTTCAGGTCTAGTGATGGTAACCCTCCCCACCACATCACTAGACCCAGGGTGCGGCATTATCGCTTTTGATTTAGCTACACCCAGCCCACATGTTTGCAAATAGTTCCTTTATTAAACTCCACTCAAAGCATCCTAATTTGAGTGCATCATCTGTCTCCTGTTGAGACCCGGACTGATACAGACTGTAAATTGCGTGAGGATGTATCTGTCTAACTCACTCAATAAACGTTGGCTATTTTTATTACTGCACTGTGATAATATTTTGAAATGTAAGCAATATTTTTCCTTCCAATATTGCCTATTATCACTTTACTGTTTCCAATTAGAGCAGCTAGGCTCTTGATTTCACTGCTTTATTGAAAGGTTTGTTATAGCCATAGCGGGGAAAAATAAAACAACTTTTGAGTGTAAAATGAAGACTCTGAAGGACTGA
Organism: Arctocebus calabarensis; assembly: GCA_963573935.1. NCBI lineage: Eukaryota > Metazoa > Chordata > Mammalia > Primates > Lorisidae > Arctocebus > Arctocebus calabarensis. The sequence goes on from CAUYON010128454.1 coordinate 6,580, forward strand.
AGGTTCAGGACGGACTCTGATAAGTCAGAGCAGGGAAAGTTGAGAAGGAGGATTCATAGAGTCTTGACTAGTGGATCCCTCAAAAGGAACATTGTACTACCTCCCCCCACTAAAGGGCAGGTAAGTAGATCTGGGTAGAAAAGACTGGATGGAGCCTCTGAGAAGACCAGGGATCCACAGGGAGACCGAATTCTGCTTAGGGAGATGATAGGACCCTAGAGAAGAAGCACTATCTGGGTTATCTAGCCAGAAATGTCAGAGCCCATCTCACAGTTTTAGAATGATGCAGAACCAATACCTGGGTAACCAGTAGGGGCCTGGAAATATCAGAGACTTCCCAGCTCTGCCATCAGGTTGGCCAAGGGCTAGACAAAAGCAGTACCATCATTGGGGGATGCAACACAGGTGGATAAACCTCGGCACACAAGTGCCCCTTGCCAAGTCCTTTGTCCTATGTGAGTGTCTCAGAACTTAGACCAGCCTCAAGGAGACCGTAAAAGGGAGGTTTTACCAACCACAGAAATGAAGCTCAAAAGAGAAACTTAATTTTAGTTTTAGTAACATTACAAAAGTTTTATTTCTTGCATGCCAAAAAATGGTGGGTGCAGAATCATACTACATATTATTATCATTATCATCACCATTAATGAAATAAGGAAAGATAAAATGTTTTCCAGGTACAATAGCATGTTGTAAGGTAAAGAGGTCAGGGAACTTCTGGTCTGTGGAAATAGAGGTGGGAGAAGCAGAGGATGAGGGCAGAACCACCAGTTGAAGATCGCATTGTGAGTAATGAGAAGGACCATTTTCCAAGCTGTCGTTATCCACTAATCACTAGAAAGTCATTATTGCATTTAATGCTCCCAGCAATGCTCACTTTATGGAAATGAAGTTGAAGCTAAAAATGCTGGTGGGTGCCTCTGTCACAGAGCTAGGCAGTGGGGTGCTCCAGGGTCAGCCATGGATGACCAAAGCTGCCTTCTCATGAGGAACACAGTCACACCTCCACTCGAACTTATACACATATATCAAGTAGACAAAGAAAAAAGATGTCCAAAGTTGGTGATGTGATGAGATGTGTGCTTTGAAAGAACATTCTGGTGATGGTGTGGAGAAAAAATTACAGAGATTCAGCTCTGGAGGCAGGAAGATCAATCTGAAGGCTTCTCTGTGAACCAGATAAAGAGTAGGAAGTGTGAAAGGCCAAGAACTAAGGTGGTGTCAAATGGAACAGATAGTACATGGCAGCAAAAGGTGACCATTTTGAAGAGTTGCAGCTAAAGATGCAGATGAAAGTGACTCCCAAGTTTCTGACAAGTCTTACTGTAAGTGTCAGGTCAGCACTTCTTTGTTAATAATTAATGTAAAAAGTGTTATATTAACATGGCAATAATAGAAAGAATCATCTCTCTGTACTTCAGGGAATAGGTGTGCTTCAAACTGGTATTCAAGGAATAGGCAGAATTGGGACATCAAGTGTGTGTGTGTGTGGGGCAATGAAGAAGACAGGAGAAAACGGTGGACAGAGCCTCTGAGAAGACCAAGGATCCATTGCCAGACAATAGGACTGCAGAGGAGAAACACTATCTATGGATTCTAACCAGAAATGTCAGAGACCATCTCACAGGTTTAGAGTGATGCAGAACAAATATCTGGGCACCCATGAGGGGCCTGGAAATCACAAGGTGAGTCCCCATCTCTGCAGTCTGGCTGGACAGGGCTAGATAAAAGCAGTACCATCACTGTGGGGTGCAACACAGACTGATAAACCTCAGGGTAGAGGAGGTTAATGTGCCAATGATCTATTTCTTAGTATGGTTAAAGTAATTTTAATCAAACATACTTTGAACTATGAGGTACTTATTTATCCACATTTATTGGTACTTGTTTAATTATAAACTATAATAAAGTTTGTCTGCATCTAAGAAAACGTACCAGAAAATAATTTTAAATGACATGATTAACTGGTTTATATAATAGCAGTCAATGAGTTTCTGCTTATTTCCAAATTGTGATTACAATGTTCCAATTCATATCTAAAATCATAGTGAAACAGGATTCTACTTAGATGCAAAATCAATCAATCAATCCATCTATCATCTACCATTCGTTTATCTCCCCATCGATACATCTACTGTTCTATTTATCTATATACATCTTTGATGCTCTTGGGCGTAGATCCCAGGAGGTATTGCTGAATAAGTCTGCATTCTATTTGTTACTATAATACCGGCACCAAAATAGATCTTGGAGTGACCACCTATTAGGTGACAGGCAGATTGGTACTTGTTGGGTAGTCATTGAAGTTGAACATCAAACCCTAATTTTCCCAAACCAAAATTCTGGTTGGAATCAGCCTGGGCAATATAATGAAACACTGTCTCTATAAAATATTTTGAAAATGAGCCAAGTGTAATTCAATAAAATTATTAAAAAAAAAAAAAATGAACCAAGTGTGGTGGCTCAAGATGTAGTCCCAGCTAATAAGACAGCGAAGGCAAGATCACTGGAGCCAAGGAGCTGAGGAGTCGGTAGTAAGCTATCACCATGCCACAGCACTCCAGCTTGGGAAACAGAGAGATCCTCTCTTAAAAAAAAAAAATCAATGAATTAAATAATTAATCTCTTGCATTATTATTATGCAATGGAATTGTAAAGATAATTGCATTGTTTTTATAATGGTAAACAGACACATACATTCACTATGATGAAAATGGAATAAATTTGTCACCAAAAATGTGCCTGTGATATTATTTTATGATTCTGTAATATATTCTAGTTAAAAAAATTCATGAAAGAATAAAGCATTTGTAGCCATTTGCTATTTCTCTTTCCCCAAGGCAGAAGAAGACTATTTATCTGATAAAGTGGGGAGGGGGAAGAAATGAGAGAATAGAGGCAATTCAGATGTAGCCTCATTCTGCCCTGAACTATTCTAGCCAACAGATTTAGCTCCCAACTTTGATATTGAACTTTATGCTATGTTATGTGAAGATGCTGTGTTTATTCGTATTTATTTATGTTTCCAAAAGATGTGGAATATTTGGTTATTTTAAGAATTGACAGAAACCCTATAGTATCCATGATGAACATTCTTGAAGGAGCAATGAGGCAAAAAATACATGCTTTTAGCAGATGTGGGGCCTTTGTTTTGTTTTAGCCCACAGATTCCATAATCCAAGTGAACGGCACTGAATTCTAGACTCTATTTTTGAGTTTCAACTCATCTGGAAATCATTTGTTATAAACTATACAAAATAACCCATTTCAAACATAATTTACCTTCAATGTATAATTTCAGGTCTATCTTTCAAGAGTTTGTAAAATCATGCACAATAAAATATTGAATTGTGCTCTCTCTAAAATAGTAGGGTTGGGTCAAATAGTTTTTGTTTATCAGAAAAAGACTGCTATAAATTCCATTGTATAATAGTGATGCAAGAGATTAATTATTTAATTTATTGATTTTTTTTAAAGATAGGATCTCTCTGTTTCCCAAGTTGGAGTTCTGTGGCACGGTTATAGCTTACTACAGACTCCTCAGCTCCTTGGCTCCAGTGATCTCTTTGCCTTAGCTGTCTTATTGGCTGGGACTACATCTCAAGCCACCACACTTGGCTCATTTTCAAAATAATTTTGTAGAGACAGGGTTTCATTATATTGCCCAGGCTGGTCCCGAACTTCCGGACTCAAGTGATCCTTCTACCTCAGTCTCCCAAAGTGCTGAAATTTTAAGTGTGAGCCACCATGCCTGGCCTTTAGCTACATTTTTGACAACTTTTCCCCAGGATCCTTGTGATAGGACTTGCGTGACAGGGACTGCTTGAGGCATACTTTTGGGGTGCAATGCACAGTTTCTTAAATCACTCCAAGGAGGAGACAGATGGAGAAGGTGAGAGCTGCTTTTGGGAGACAGAGGGTGTAGGGAGGGGAGCTCAGGTCCAAACCAGGGAGCCAAAGAAGCAAAAAGCCTTTGTTCTTGGTCTGTTCTCTACTCACTTTAAGTAATTTACACACATACAGGCATATACATCTGTAACTATCTATGCAATGTGGCATTGTGTGAAATATTGCCTAAAACAAGAAAGCTGCTTTGGAAGACAAAATAAAATAGAACGAGAACCTCCCTACCACTCCCTCAATTTATTTTACAAAATTTCCATAGCATTCTAAATGTATTTCACTGAAAGTTTGAAAATTCTCAAATCTTTGACTGACACTTTCTTGTTCCTAAATGAAACTCTTGCCTACACGTAAAGAGGAGCAATCAAAAAGATGACCAGACGCATGAACATACTTATGGTGACAGAGACCTGAAGAGGAAATTTGTTCTGAGCAGACTGTTTAAGTCAGAGCACCGCATGCAAACAGCGTGACCCAGAGTCTGTAGCTTTGATGGACTAGGCTAGCAAAGCCAAAAGAAAATTGCTAAAGAGACTTTAGAAAACCATTGATATACTTTTTAGTTGGCAAATCCCTGATACGTGGCGAAAGTCCTCCATTGTATTTATTTATTT
>CAUYON010128455.1:0-84778 GCA_963573935.1 Arctocebus calabarensis
AACCACCTACACACTCATATGAATGGCAAAACATAACTATAGTCCAGAAAGTAGAAGGGAAGAGGAGAGAGAGGGGAAGGGTGGGGGGATGTGGGAGGAGGGCGGGGTTTTGGGGGGACCTCACCTGATGTGCATGATGCAATGGTACATTTCAAAACTATTTAGAAATGAGCATAATTGTGATGGATGTGTTACTTAGTTCAATGTAAGCATTTCACATTGTATATTGAAGCAGTACCCTGAACCCCATAAATGTATCAATGTACAAAGTTACGATTTAATTAAAAAAAAAAAGAAAAAGAAAAGGTTGAAAAATACTGGGATAGATGCTTGCTTTAGCCATTTGTCCTATCATTTGTTAAAAATTGTAGTAGTGCTTGCCGTTGTCTGATAACATGAACCCTTACATCCTTTCCATGTTTGATTTTGTGCCTATTCATATTACTTAGTGCTGTAGAACAAAAACCCCACAAAATGTAGCCACTATTTTATTTTGTTTATGATTCGTGAGTGAGGCATTTAGGAAGGGCTTAGTTGGGGGTTAATCACAGATCCTCCTTGGGTCAGCCAGGGTTGAAGAATCTACTTTAAAGATGGCTCCTTTATTCACATGGCAGGTGGTTCACTGCTCCTTAAACCTTTCTTTCCATATTGGCATTTCATTTTTCAAGGCCTCCTGCTCCGTATAGTTTGACTTCTCTCCATTGCCTGATCATGTTGGCCTTTCCAGACCTTTTATACTCCCTGCCATGCCCACAACCTGTACCCAAGTCTCACCTTCTTCACTGTGTCCCCAGGTCATACCTTACTCTTTTGGGTCTTTGTATGTATGTTTCTTGTACCTAAAACAAGCTTCCCATGTTATCCAGGTGGGGTTTCCTCAAGAATCAGATCACCTATCACCTTCTACCCAGGAGCTTTCTAAATGCCCCCCACCCCCCATTAGCTTACTTTGCTTTGTTAGCTTGTTTGCTTACTTACTTTGCTGGGGTATTATACTTGTCTCTTTTCTTGCATGTAGTTTATTAAATACACAATACACAAGACTGTTTCCTCCATTTTACTCTGAGCTCCATTAAGAATCTGACTTTGTCTTACTTATCTTTGAGTTCCCAAGGTCTTCCAACATATTTGTTATATACAAGAGACAGTCCAAAGATGTCAATGGAATGAATACGATTTTTAATCCAGCAATATTTGGTTCCACAGCTGCTGATGTCTGTGTCACTGCAGATTTCAGGCCCTCCTTGCAAAGAATTACACAGACAACATGCCACATGTTCAGTCCCTTATCTGCTGTGACCCAAGGGGGTCTCGGCACTTCTTTAAAAATTAATTTGTTTCTTAATTAAAGAAACATGCTTACTTCTAATTAAGTAACCTTCTATGTAATGTAAACAGATCGCAAGTAACTAAATAGCTTTGCCTAGCTTGTTGCTTGCCTGGGACTGGTACAGTGGAACCAATTTTACCATTATCAGCTGAGAGGCCAGGGAATATATCAAATGCTCTGACTTGCACAGATGGAGTTAAAGGAACTTCAAGACAGGGAATTTGTCAGCTCTTAATCCCTATCTGGCAAATTAAACCACTGCTACATTATATCATTACATCATTTTCAGAATTTCTTGAGATATGAAATCCCTACAGTTATTAAAGAAAGGGTTGACTCAAACTCTTTGCACTTCAAATATATTTACAGTTATACACACTGGTATATATGTGAAGGAGATGTTCTGAATAGGGCCTGGTTGGTTTGTAGCAGGCTTGCGTGGAAGTTGGAGTCTGAGGGGAGACAGGAGCCTAGGTAGTATGCATCTTTAATGAGAGTCTTGTCATTCTTTGACACTGTCGGGTATGTGGGGAAGCATCCGGAGACAGATTGATAGTTTTATAATAACAAATGCTAATGGAGGAACATACAGCCCAAGATACATTCATTAAACCTCTTCTACCTTGAAACGATTCACTGACCTGCAACTTCTCATATCCTGAAGGGGGATGAGTTCCAACTAGGATGCGCTTTACACTTTGACAATGTAAAATGTACAACCCAGGAGACCTAGTGTGGGAACTGTTTTCTACATAGATAGTTGCGTTATTTAGTCAAATATTAGTGAACACAGCAACACGTATACTGATGGTTGACTTTGCCAGAGATGAAAATGTGGTCTCTTTGAAGGCATGAATAAAAAATTAATACAGTCTTCACTTTGCCAAAAAATAAGCATCTCTAAGAGTTTAGAAACCAGTGGAATTTAATTCAGAATCTTTTGCAAGATCATGTGGCCTTCATGCAGTTAAATAGATACAAGACACTTTCTACCATGATTAGAATTAGGTATTTTTAAATATATCTGGGATGCGCTATTGATTTTTCTGAAATTTCAGAATTTGCAGGCTAAAGGGTTTGCATAAGGTTTTTCTCCATCCAAATTATGTGGCTCCAGTCTTTGCTTTGGGGAATAGCAGCAAGAACAGGCAAGAAGGTTTGAGTCTGTCTGGAATATCCCTGCTTGACCCTTTACTGTGCCCACTCTGCTCTTCCCCGCCCTGCCCTCTGTCCTTGGAAGCTGAAGTGGTTCCAAGTGGAGCCACTCGTTTGGAGACCAGAAGGGGAGGCTAAGTGAGATCAGGGTTCTTATACCTCTGCATCCCTCACTTCTAAGTTACCTTCGGCTGCCTGAATTCCACGATGAATGTCTCTGCTTCTCTACCTGACTAGTTCCTCCCATGCCTGCAACTGTTCCCTCATGCCCAGGTGTTGGGGGTGCTATCAGCTTTGCTTTTACCAGTCTAGGGATATACCTCCATCCTGCCTACTTCCCCTTTGTACATAGACCCTTGTTAAAACAGGCCCTCCTACAACTGTCCTAATTTGAGTGTGCCATCTGTTTCTTATTCGGACATTGTGATATATAGCCAATATTTTCAATATCATTTTTAAAAGATTTACTCAATATCATGGAAATCCCTAAATATCCCCAAATATGGGCTTTGGAAAAGCTGTCAAAGCTGTTTGTTAAATTGGTAATATCAATGATCAATTGTATGGAGATGATGAAGAACCATGTAGGGGGAAATAGTCTTAGTGCTTTATTTCTATTGATGTCCCTGTTCACGTTTTATAAAGGTTTAGTTTGACTGTGCAAAATGTCCATTGCTTGGCCTCTCTAGATCCATATTCACAGAGGATGAAGATTCCCTCCCTGCGTTTTGCCAACTTAGCCTGTTTAATGCCATCTCTCATCTGTCTTTTCTTATCTGTTGGTTTCTCCATAGAAAGCAGAGATGAGTTGTCATTGTCCCTTCTGTGACTTCTGTAGACCTGGCCCCTGAGAGAGTCAACATGAGTATTTCTTGCACTGAATCTGGGGGAACAATGGTACAGGGAGAAAGAAAGTTCTCATGCCAAGTACCATATATGTGATTTGAGCTATAACACAGTGGTTAAAAGAGCCAACTTTGAAACCAAACTTCTTGGATTTGAATTTCTGCTTCATGTTTCACTAGTTGAGCGATCATAGTGAAAACACCTCACCTTCCTGACACTTGGTGTTCTCACTTATAAAGTGAGGAAGTTACAGAATCTTCCATATGAGGCTGTTACAAAATGCAAACGAAAGAGCTATAGGTGTGAAAACCTTAGCATAGCGTCGGCCCGTGGTGGGACTTAGCAAATGCTGTTGTTAATGATGACAATGATGCTTCCATTCAGCAAACGTCTCCTGAACACCCACCCAGGTGGAACTGAATAACCAACCTTTCCAGAAGTGGGCCCTGTGTACTTGCAGCCGTGTCCTAAGCAGGGGGTGGGACATGATTAGTGATTGTTTATTGAACACCTACTCTTTTCTGGACAATGTTCTTATTACTCTAAATACATTACCTCTGATCTTCATAGCCTTTTGCAATACAGATAAACTGACTTTACCAGAGTCACCCCGAGACTTGCAAAGCACCCTCTGTGCTGAGGATTATCCATCGTTACAATTCTGCTTCTCTCACCAGGTAAAGGTTTCAGTAATTCATGTGTAAATGCTTCCAGTGCCACCATTTATTTATATATTTTTCAATATATATACTTTAAATTGATTTTTGAAACTTAACCTAGTTCTAAGCAATGATAGGAATACAATTTTGGGAATGATATACTAGGAATTGCCTAATTATATATCGAAATAAATATCTATAAAGATAATGAAAGTTCATCTTCCTGTCACCTAAAATTATCTTTTATGTCAGCAGATGTATATGTGGCTTACATTAAGAAACAATTGCATTTTCGGAAAGTATAAATATTATCAGGGTACAGAAGGGGAGAATAGTTCAAAATAGGCAGCATACAAGGATGAGAAGGCAGAGAGTGGGGTGGATTCTCTCTTATCAAGTCCAGACGACCTAGATGTGTTTCTCCAACAGTGGGAAAGAAGTGATGGAGAATGTGCTAAAGATGCAAGAAAGAGAGGGTGTCAATTTAAAAGGAAAGGCTGCAAAAAAGTCAACAGTGCTTAGAATTAAAGGGACACGTAAACAGAACCAAAAGAAGATAGAATTTAAAATATGGAAATTACAAAAAAAAAAAGAGAGGAACACATCCCTCCTGAGATACTTGAGAAGCAAGAGATGTTGGTGATACAGAGAAATGTGGGCAGAGAGATCCACATTTGGGGAAGGGTGGCCTCAACTGAGGCAGTAGCAAGACCCAATGAAGACAGTGGGAGTCTAGGGACACGTGATTCCTCCCAGGGACTGTCCAGAACAGGCAAGTCTGCAGAGACGGCAAGTAGATCAGTGGTTGTCCAGGCTGGCTAGTAAGCACAGGATTTCATTTTGGGGTGACGAAATATTCTGAAATCTGGGGGTGATGATACATTATAAATAGACCAAAAAAACACTGAATTGTACATTGAAGAAGGTGAATCATATAGGATGTGAATTTTGCGGCATCAATACTGTTACATACATTAACAAAAGGACAAAGAAAAAAGGTCTGTAGAGATTAAACACGTTTTGGGTAAATGTGAACAACATAACTTTCACATGGTCTGTGCTGACTTAAGGTAAATTGATTCACAGTTTTGATTATGCCCGTGTGTTGAATACCATATTGTGCCCTTCTCTGTTCTACATTCCAGGCACCCAGGAATTCTGCGATGGAAGGCAGGCCAGGAGAGATCTATTTCAAAACAAATACACAAAGGGGCCTATCAGGAAAGGCTGTGTCTGACATATGTGCTCCATACTTATTTCTTAGGGAAGTATCTGGAAGTGGAAGATACAAGAGAGCTGATCAAGCCTCAGCCCAGTGGCCACTACAGACTTGAGTGAACACAGATTTGAGCTTTGTTAATGATAGCAGTTTATTCCCACAGCAGGGATGGTCATTTCATCAGGGTCACACCCCCTTCAAATCCCAGCATCTGAGGAGAGATGTCTACTTTGGGAAAGCACCATGAACTGTGGCAAGTGGGAATGCAACTTCTGAAAGGTGAACAGGCCTGAGAACTCGCCCACAAAGTCAGCGTGACCTCCCCAAAGGGGAGTTCGCCATAATTAGAGGCGCTGCAGGAATATCAAATGTATTCAAAATTACCGGAGCTTCGTTACCATGTGATGTTAAACATGTCCCCGAGATCGCTTTTGAAGCTGTTTTAATTTAAGAATGATATCAGTGTTGGGAATACTTAAAAATTATAACTTGCTTATAATTTTATTTGAAATTGAACTTTTGATAATTATTTAATAGTTTATGAGTGTGTGTGTTTCTAATCTTTGGTTTTTGTTGTGAAAAGCAAATTTACTGATAACTAGTAGATAAATGTTTATTAGTTTTCTACTGCTATTAAAAAATTACCCCACATTTAGTGCCTTAAAACAACAATAACACCGGTAGGTTGGAAGTGTGGCCTCAGTGGAGCTCACCATGGGTTTTGGCTGAGGGGCATACATGGCCAGTGTCTTCGTTTCAGCAGGGCACTGTTCCTTTTTGGGGGGCCTAGGATTGAATTCTCTTCTAAGATCACTCAGAGTGTTGGCAGAATACTCTGCTGCGGCACCACGTGCCTGGTGTCACGTCAGGTCAGTAACAGGTTGAATCCTCCTCTGGATCTGAGGACTTGAAGCCCTGAGCCCCCCTTTGCCCCACATCTGTCACCTTCCCTCCCGCTGCAACTGACTGTTCACTGTCTTACCTTTGTCTTCTCCTATTAGAGGCTCATGTGATTATTTGGGTCCACCTGGGTAACTCAGGGTTATCTCCCTATTTTAAGGTCAGCTGATTAAAAACCCCAAATACATTAGTAAATTCTCTTGCCACATTAGGCAACACAGCTGCAGAGGGAACAGCAGGCTGTGGAGAACAGAGGGGCCCCAATCCTGCCTATGGCAGTTGAGTGATTAATTCTGTGTGTTAACTTGACTGGCCACAGGGTGCCCAGGATCCAGGCAGCTGTCATTCTGTGTGTCTGGAGGAGATTAACAGCTGACTTGCTAGACGGAGTCCATCAGACTGCCCCCCTAGCATGGGTGGGCCACATCTCATCAGTTGCAGGCCTGAATGGGACAAAAGGCTTAGGGAGCAAGATTCCTCCTGCTTGATTGTCTTGGCTGGGACTTGAACCAAAACTTCACCTCTTCTTGGTGAAGTGGGGCTTTCCCTTTCCCGGTTTCAGACTGGAAATGAGATGGTTGGCTCTCTCACGCTCAGGCCTGCAGAGTCAGACTGGTGCTGCACCTCGCGGCTTTCCCGGCTCTGCAGCAGCTGACTGCAGATCCTGGGACTTCTGAGCCTCCATAATTACATGAGCCAATTCCTTACATCGAATCTCTCTCTATATACACATGGACACACATTCTATTGTTTCTGCTTGTTTGAAGAACTCTGGTTAATACAAACGTTCACAGAAGCTCCAAATTATCACTTTACCTCTCTCTGTCCCCAGACTAATCAAGTGACTGCAGTTTGGCCATGAGTTAAAGTCACCTCTCCCATCTTGAGTTTTGTTTTATCCTGACAGAGTCACATGGTCTAAGAGAAGATACGGAAAGCAGCTAGGTTTCCTGCCCTCTAAGCTCCAGGTTCTCATCTGTAAATGAGAAGCCCTTTATTTCTTGGGGTGATCTAAGACTGACACGAGATGATTTGTACGGAAATCTTAGCTCCAAAGCCGACATATTATAGTTATTTCAAAGTCAGACACTCCCCAATAACCAGGAAGGCGAGGGAAGACTAGCTGTGGACCAAACACACAGCTCACTGACAGTTCTGCTGAGCTGCCCTCACACACAGCTCACCGACAGTTCTGCCCTAACACACAGCTCACCGACAGTTCTACTGAGCTGCCCTAACACATAGCTCACCAACAGTTCTGCCCTCACACACAGCTCACCAACAGTTCTGCTGAGCTGCCCTCACACACAGCTCACCAACAGTTCTGCCCTAACACACAGCTCACCGACAGGTGTGCCCTCACACAGCTCACCGACAGTTCTGCTGAGCTGCCCTCACACACAGCTCACCAACAGTTCTGCCCTCACACACAGCTCACCGACAGTTCTGCTGAGCTGCCCTCACACACAGCTCACCGACAGTTCTGCCCTCACACACAGCTCACTGACAGTTCTGCTGAGTTGCCCTCACACACAGCTCACCAACAGTTCTGCCCTAACACACAGCTCACCGACAGTTCTGCTGAGCTGCCCTAACACATAGCTCACCAACAGTTCTGCCCTCACACACAGCTCACCGACAGTCCTGCCCTCACACAGCTCACCGACAGTTCTGCCCTCACACACAGCTCACCGACAGTTCTGCTGAGCTGCCCTCACACACAGCTCACCAACAGTTCTGCCCTAACACAGCTCACCGACAGTTCTGCCCTCACACAGCTCACCGACAATTCTGCTGAGCTACACGGGGAGCAAAGTCGTCATTTTTTATTTGGACTTACATCCACCTCTGGGGTCCCATCTCATCAGTTGAAAGCCTGATGAAAACCTTCATTACAATAGTAAATTCTCTTTTGCCACGTTAGGAAACACAGCCACAGGCGGTGTGAGGTGGACACAGTCAATTTCCTACCAAGGACATGGACCAATGGTTGGTCCCCATGAGAACAGGTGTAATAAGAGGGCCCTCACCATTCCTGAGGCATTTATATAACATTTAAATTCACTCTATAAACATCTTTGGCTTTTAGAAGGAGGCTAGTTAAATTGTGGGGGTGAGGACAGAGGGAAAAATATTAAGAATTGTTAATGCCATGGTCTCTATCCCCAAGTTGCTCAAACCTCCCCTGTTTCCACAGTCCTCTCTTTTACCCATTGTCTTGTTCTTGGGCCACCTTACACAACACCTGTGGCTCTAATCACTGCTCTGTGTGGGGGCAGCATGCTTACCTGGGCGCCTTGTGATGACCCAGCAGCCAGGGCCTAAGCTGCCTTTCCAAAGTAGGCATCGAACCCGGCATGCTGGCCTCCCAGAAAATCCTGCTGTGACTTATTCTCTGGGGCTTGATTACCTTGGTGCTTGATGTGCCTCCTTGCTTCTTGGAGTCTCTCAGAACTTTACTGTAGAGAAGTCACTGGACTCTGTTTTCTTCATTTATTTAATCCAGGAACCCTTTCAGTGAAGCCCTCCCTGCAACTAATTCTCAAACTCATGATAAAATGAGTTTGAGAAAATGCTGGCTTCTCATTCATTTAAAGGTCTCCTAACTGTTAGGTACAGTGTGAGGACCAGTCCCTTGTGGTGAACCCTAAGTCCATTCCAAATCCTCTCTCCCTAGCCCACCACATGTGCACACACACATGTGCACACATATACATGTACACAGATACATGTAGGTTTACATGTGGTTTTCCTTTCAGCTAAGGGTAACTACATGCCAAGGTTCTGCTCAACATGGTTGCTAATAAAAGACCATCGAGGACTTGTAAAGACTGTGCATTCCTAATGAGAAGCACAAAAATGCCTTTTCCCCCTTCCTTCTTCCTTAAACATAGATATAGCTGTGACAGGTCGTGCAGCTACAGGGGAAAGTCCAAAGATCCACACAGATGCCAACCGTCAAGTCATCAAAACACAAGCAGCAGTCACCCACCTCTCGGCTTCTGGAAAAACCAACCTGAGCTGTTTTAGCTATGTTAATTGCTACTTGGTTATCTGAAACACAAAACATCCCTGACGGATACTTTAATAGAAATTTTTAACGTTTAGATCCCTGGTTACTATTTTTCTCACTCTAGAACATTTTCTTCTGGTGATGTCTGCCCTTTTATTTTCTTGAAGGTAGCCTGACCTTACCTTTTAAATTTCAGTTAGGACCAGGTATAGAGCTACTGTTTCATGCCATAGGGAAAAATCTCCAGGGCCAGGCTCTACCTCGAGCAGCTTCTTGGCCTGGGTGCTCTCACCTGAAACCCCACAGCAGTTTGGGGATTTTGCCCATTGCCTCCCCCATAAACAATAACATAAACATTCCCTGTTTAGATGCACAGCCTTGGTGGGGAGTAGCACAGAAGGCTTATGTCAGAGACAATGGAAAGAGAATAAATATGCCTTTTCCTGGAGGACAAGCAGGCATACTGAGGGGTAATTAACCCACCTGGAGACAAGGAACGCAGTCTCCTTGAAGGAAAATAGGATTGGAGGTCAGACGGATGTAGACTCCGGGGAATCTTCTCTGATTATCAGTGTTAACCTCTTGGAGCTAGTGAGCACTCATCTAAAACATGGAGGCTTTAACCCAGCTTTCACCTCCTTAACTTAAAAAGCTATATTAATTAGTAGGATGTAAGCACTTCAATTTGTACACATAATCAACACACTGAATCCCACAAAGGCATAAGTGTATTCATGATCGATGTATACAGGACATAATAAAAAAAGGAGAAGAAAAAAAACAAATTATAAAAGAGAAAAAAGAAATAAATAAAACATGGAGGCAATAATAGCCAGCATCACGGGGAGGCTGGAAGGGGATAATGAATTTGAAAGTACCCATCCTGGGGTCTCTGACCCATGAGGTGAGCCATGATGGCTTGTTCTAGGAGCGAAGACATGAGTTTGATGTGGCACCTAAGTGCCTAGGGCAAAAAGAGGAAAAGGCCACAGAGGGGGTGGTGAGCTGACTTTCCTTAGAACTCACCCATTCAGCTGTGACTCTGCTGTAATAGAAACGTACCCAGGTTGACAAAGGTACGGGGCTCAAGTTGCCCTTTGAATATGCAGGTATTGGTGGAACTTCACGAAGGGGTATCTATCTGGAGCCAGTGATAGGCTGCAGAAAGCTTGACACTTCAGCAGAAAATGGGTTCTTTAGAGCCACTCGATGGGCTGAAGATGCCTTAGAAGACACTTGAATAATTTTTAATTTAATCAATTGGAATTTTCTTACATTGAGATTCCTTAAAGTGAGAGAAACAGAAAAGCAGGTGAGAAACCCATCAGCTATAACACAATCAAAGAAACCAAAATGGAAGGCGGTGTCATTTCTTCAGGAACCACCGTCTACTGTATACTGGGCCCCATCGCTACAGATACTATCTCAAAACTGCAAGGTAGGCAGAGAACCAATACCCTTTATGTAGGTAGCACATCCTCAAATATCTCAAATAATTCAGAACTTGCATGATTCAAGACTCATCTTGACAAAGAATGGTGCATATTGATCTTTACAAGCTTAAAGCAGCATCTTCTGTGGCAAGAATACATTTATTTAAAAAATAAGTCGATCTTCAGCCATAGAAAGAAATGAAGTACAGATATGTGCCGCACACAACGTGGGTGAACCTGGAACGTTATGCTGAGTGCAGGAAGCCCACACGGAAGGTCACACGTCGTGCAACTCTCCCTGTGTGAAGTATCCAGGTAGGCACATCTCTGGGGACAGAAAGTAGATTTGTGGTTTCTGAGGACTCTGAGGAATAACTTCTGATACCTAACAGGTTTCTTTCTGGGATAATAGAAATGTTCTAAAATTGATTGTGGTGATGATTATAGAATTCTGTGAATATACTAAAAACCATTAAATTATACATTTTAAATGAGTAAATTGGTAAATTGCATGGTATGTGAATTATATCTTATTAAAACTGAGATACACACACGTACAGGGTGGACATAAAGTTTGTGTGTAATATCCTATGTTAAACTATTTTAAATTGCACACAGACTTTATGTGTGCCCTGTATATGGATGTGTTTGTTTATATATATGTGTGTGTCTATATATGTCTATATGAAACCCTGCCAGCTATTTTTACATTATTCAAATTATGTTATTCTTGACATGTTTAAAATTTAGAGATGATTTAATTTACAGTTCTAATTTATGTACATATAAGATTTTATTTGTATTTCAATATTTCATCATTTTTATTTGCCTAATTCAAAATCACACAAAATGCTGCTATAGTCAATTATCACCACTTCCATGGGAGGAAACAGGGGCTCAGATGAACTCAGTTAATACAGAAGGGATCCAGGGTTGTAATTCAGCTCTGTGGGTCTTCAGAGTTCTTCTGACTTCTCTGGGTGCGGGGTGAAGGCACTAAGACCCCCCTGAATCTAAAAAGTAGTCATTAGCTGCTGCTAGTTCTGACACATGTAACATTCTGTCAGGTGTGGTGCTCAAAGCTTGATCTTGTGGAACCTTTGGCCAATCTGGGAGGGTAGTATGGTTGTGTTCACATTACAAGGAATCATACAGGGCTCACAGAAGTAAGACAACAGGTTCAAGGTCTCACAATTCATAGCAAAAACATCACTGAAAACCAGGTCTTTGGAGATGGAAGCCATTGTTCTCAACCCTTGCATAATATCCTTATCTAAACATACTGATCTCCCGAGTAACTGACAGGTACATTCTCATGAAGGATTTCCAGTTGACTCACTTGGAAGGAAACAGTTAATATTCTCTAGAAACCTTCTAGAGACCTCCCAACTTTTCCTGTACCCTTCCCTTGTCTCTCTGGCCCTTGGACATGAATGTGGGGTCAGCACATTGACATAAACGGCAGCCACACAGCCGAATGACAAGCATCATTGGTTATGTTCAGGTCACTATTACTGGGCTTTGGCCTGAAAGTTAAGTAATAGTAGAAAATCAAAATAATAATTCTAAGAAAGTTTTCATTGTAAGGCATTGGATATTTTTTTAATCTAATAAAAATGTCTAATGACAAAGAGACCTCAGAATGCTTTCTGGAAAGAACTCTCAGATAATGGAGGAGACAAAGACCATTTCTGTTCTAATAAAGACTCAATTTTCTTATTACCATCCTAAAACTTGTAGCATGAAATGCATACAGAGGAGTTTGATGTCTCAAGCAGCATAGCACAGGGGCCAAAAAGCATGGCTTATAGTCAAATTGTCTGGGCTTTAATGCTTATTAGTTGAATTACACTGAATATGCCTCTTGTCATTAGATTTGACTACAGATGCAGAGAATCCAACATAACAGTGAGTTAAATAAGACATAAGTTCATTATTGTCTTATGTAAAATAATTCTGGAGAGACCTGATCTCTTGGCCCATTGGAACCCCAGCCTAAGAGCTGATTTGCACATACATAGACATATATGTTACTGTTTGAGTCATTGCCTCTCACCCTAGCTTAAGACTTTAGTGTGAGCCAGCAAGCACACAATGTCCTTAGCTAGAGAAAGGGCAAAATTTCACACATGAGAAGAGAAGCAGAGAAAACAGCAAAGCAGCTCGTGGACTGGGGATCCGATGGGCCAAGGGAACAGGTCTGTGAAGTCCTGCACATTCTGAACAGACAGCCCTTTCCTAAGGACACAGAGCCCAACTGAAGAAACAGTCAACCACAACCAAGAGAAGGCTGCCACACTGGCAACCTGTTAGAAACCAGGAATATAGTGGATAAAGACAAGGAGAGATGCTAAAGCAAAAAGAAAACCAGAACAAGAAGGAAAACATGAAGATTCCCTAAGCCAAACTTTTGAGAGATCTTTGAAAAGAACCAGTCTTCTGAATAATAAAATAGCTTTGGGTACTCTACTTGGTTTTTGAAACATACATCCATAATTAAAGTAAGAAAGTTGTAAGTCTATTAAATTTTTTTCTTTCATATAGGAAAACTCAATTCGTGACCTATATTTTATAAAACATACTTGAAAGGGATTTTACATGCTCTCTTCCTATTGAACTTAGCATATTGAATAGCCTCCATTTGCTTAAAAAGGGAGACAGTTCTATACATAAATTAGTCAGGGCTTTAGAAAAATCTGCTATACATATATAAAGGTGAAGTGACTCAAAGGTTATTTGTGGAGATAAATGGAAACAGAGGCTCCAGACTATTCTCAGAAGGGACAGTAGCCTCAGAGCACTGGTGCTGCAGCAAAAGCTGGTTTATCAAGCTCTCTGCGGATTATAACTCTTTTCTGACATTTGTAGACTGTCTTGATTGATGGGTGGCACAGCCTGCTTTATTACTCCTCTGGAGTTCTCCTTGCGCATCCACCCAACCACCGCTAGAGGGAGAATCTGGCTCTGTTTACGAAGGTCACCGCTAATAAGGATGGAGTTGCCTGAGAAGCCAGGTGGATCTGAAATGATGAAAGAAGGTTGGTGTTTTGTGTTCTCTCTCTCATCTACACACACACACACACACACACACACACACACACACGCACACAAACACACACAAACACATACATGCATACACAAAAACATTTACACAAACACACTGACACACACGTGTGCAAGGAAATCTTCAGACTAAAGGCAGCAGCTCTGGAGTGCTGCTAACATCACGGTGGGTGAAGTGGCTAAAGGACAGTGGATCCTGTGTGGGGAGGATATGAAAGAGCATAGGAATTAGAGTCCTACAGGTCTGAGTTTAAATCCAAGCTTTCATCCTTCACTAGC
Organism: Arctocebus calabarensis; assembly: GCA_963573935.1. Taxonomy (NCBI): domain Eukaryota; kingdom Metazoa; phylum Chordata; class Mammalia; order Primates; family Lorisidae; genus Arctocebus; species Arctocebus calabarensis. The sequence goes on from CAUYON010128455.1 coordinate 13,901, forward strand.
TGTGTGACCTTGGGAAACAACTTGACCTCCCTGTGTCTCATTCCTCAATCTTAAGACACATGTAAAGATTATGTGGAAAGATTAGCATAGAACCTAGACCAGTATCCAGTACAGAATAGTGCTAGAAAAATACACTGGCGAATCACTGCAGTATTACCCCGGCCTGGGGCAGGTGTCAACTCCCTCCCTCAATCTGAGTGAGATGTTCCCAGCAGCCTGCTGTCCTGGGGGTGGTAGTGAGGCAGCCACCACCCTCACCAGGCAGCAGTGTGTCTGCTACAGGGTGAGCACTCTTGAGATATTTTCTGGAGAATGAATGCATTGCCAATAAAGACGACATTTACTTAATAATTGAATAAAAAGGGGGATTGATAGTGATTCAGGCTTTCTGCCACTTGGCGCCATTTATTCATTCCATGGAATTTATTAGGTGGCCACCATGTGCCTGGAACTCTGCTCACTGTTGGAAAGCGACAGATGAAGAGGAAACAGTCTGGTCCCCTGGCCTCAAGCTGAGGACTGAGAAAGCACACCAAAGGCAGAACCCAATTCATACTTGAGGGAAATTTATAAACCTATTAAGGTTTATAGTATTACGGTAATTCCACACAGATAGCATCAATGACAGTAATCCAGTACCATAAAATGAGTCAATATTTAGTATTTTCCCGTCTTAGGGGAGAGGGAGGGAAGGGGAAGGAAGGGTGGGGGGAGATGGGACAAAGGGTGAAATCACATGTGTGGTACATATTTGAAGGGTCAGGAGAAAACTTCTAAATACGGATCAAAAATGTTTTCATATAGTAAACGAGAAAATATCATGAACGGTATGTCAATCAGGTTGATAAAATATCTGATTGCATGTGAAGCCCCCACACTGTACCCCATGGTTGAACTAATGTACACAGCTATGATTCAAAAAAATAAAATAAAATATTATAAAAAAAAAAAAAGGAAATGAGGGAGGTCATATCTCAATTCTTAAGCAAAAGAGGGCAATCCATAATAAAACTCAGGAGGAGGCGGGGGCCTATGAAATGACCCTAGTAATCTAGTAAGTGTCTGGTATGACTAACTTTACAGGTCACAAAAGGCTTTTATATCCGAAAGCTTGCTCAATCCTCAACACTATCTTCCTGGTGGCAGAAGAAAGAAAATTTATTGGTCAGATGAGGAAACTCAAGTTCGGAGAGGAGACCACATGGCTGTTAAGTGTCAGGGCTGGAAAGGGACCCTTCGACTTCTGACTTGCCGTGAAGAACTTAGCACAGACAGTATCTGTGTGTGTCAGTGGATAAATTAACACAAACATGCACCAATCTCTGTGTATCCTGGCACACTGCTTTTCCGATTGCACAATACAGTCCAAGAAGAAAATTTAGGCTTTCTGAATTGGTATTTCCTTAGGGTCAAAATTGTAAATTCTGAATGTTGACAGAGAGGAAGTCATCGAGGGATGGTGTGGGGCTCCCCTCTCATCAGAGCATCTATCTCCCTGTGCTCTGGGGGCTGGCAGCTGGTTGTGCATGAGGCATGTTGAGCCGCTCAGCGCTCCCCCCTTCATGCTGAGAACCTGCAGAAATCCCCTTATACATTGTTCTCCTGATCATATTCAGTGAGCTGTGCAGTGTGGGTAGAGGACAGAATCAAATCCCTGCTGGCCTGGGCCCTGCCACAGTGAGAGCAAGGGGGACAAGCTTTGGACTCGATTCAAGACTAGGCTCTTCTGTCAACCAGCCACAGCTACTGGCCTTGGTCAGGAAGAGTATTCTTCCTGGGTCTTTGTTTTTGACTCTAAATGAAGAGACTCTCCAGGATAATCTCTAGGCCCCTTCTGCAAACAGTGACAAGGGCTGTTCCTAAGCAACTGGGAACAGAGGTAGGACAGCAGTCTCACTAGGGGTGTTCTGGGAATATAAAGCATTTGAGGAGCCCACACGGCTGCTGGGGGCCAGCCCTTTCTCATCTACCAGCATTTCCTTCACCCAGTAGACCAACATTCACAGGTGCAGGATTTCAGATTTCTCTATCCATGCTCCTGATATTTTCACATTCCAACCGGGCTCACAAAATGACACTAGTTATCAAAAACTCTATTTTTCAGTTTACAAGGGGCTCTCCTATATATAGGGAACAATTTGTAACTTTGCTGAGATGCATTTTTTCTTTTTTAAACTAGAATTTATTGGCGACTATTGAGTCCTGTGACTCAAAGGAGTAGATTGCTGGCCCCATATGCTGGAGGTGGTGGGTTCAAACCCAGCCCTGGCCAAAAACTGCAAAAAAAAAAAAAATATAGTTTATTGTTCTCCATTTAACTTCAAAATCGATATAGGTTAAATGCAGAAAAACTTGAAAGAAGGCTATGATAAAAACCTAAATGATAAACACTCCCATTATGCTGGGAAATTTACATTTTTTATTTTTGGATAATTCAGGAAGTTGTAAAAATAGTACAGCGAGGTCCTGCACACCTGTTTCCCAGTTTCCCCCAATGGTAAGGTCTTAGGTAATGAGAGTACAATGTCAAAACCAGGAAGTGGACACAGCTGGTACAATCCACAGACTTTATTCCGATTTCATCAACTTTACATATGCACTTGTGTATATGTGTGTGTGTGCTTCTGTGTGATTTTGGTTTGTGCGTAGATTCACATAGCCTCTACCACAATCAAGACGCACGGCTGTTCCCTCCCCATTAAGATCCTTTAAGCTACGTCTTTACTGTCATTCCTCCCGTTTATCCCTAACCCTGATGACCACTCATCTGTTCTTGATCCTCTATAGTGTTATCTTTATGAGAATGTTCTTTAAATGAAATATATAACATAATATAGTGGAATAATAATAGTAAAGAACACTTATTATTTAATACGTACCAAAACTGTTTTTAGTTCTGCACCATTATGAGTTGATTTGATCCTCTCCACAACCCATTGCAACAGTCTCTAATGTTTTCATACTTTACAGGTGTGGAAACTGAGATTATCACCCAATTTTATGCAACTGGTAACTGGCAGCATTGGGATTAAAATTTATACCTAGCTCTACAGTCTGAGGCTTTAATTTTAATGTTGTAAGATTACTCTCAATCAGGGATGTCCAACCCACAGCCCAGGAGGCCATATGAAGCCCAGGATGGCTATGAACGTGACCCAACATGAAATTGTAAAGTTAAGACATTATGAGATTTTTTGGTGATTTTTTTTGTGTGGAACTTTATGGTACAGTTTTTGAGAGTGAACTTTGTAGACAACAATGTCCTGTCACAGTGTCACGAATACATACGCAGGCTCTTGCCCTATGTATGCATGAGTGGCTTCAGTTTTATGGTGCAGTGTGGCTTCCAGCATGTCATCTTCCAAGAGCAGAGAGTCCAACTGACACCATCAGATGTTCCATGTGCCTGTGATGACTTGGCAAGGCTGAGATTATTATCGGTAACATTTCAAGCTCCCATTACAACATTCAGCAATCGACGTTATTTAGAAATCAGGTAAGCATTCTTATGTGATTATGAAGGGCACTTCCACACCTCACCCACCATGCTTTACAATCCTCCTCCACTTGACCTAGATTAGCAGCTGAGATGTGGAAGGGACCAAACCTTGGTTTCTATTTGCCTGTCAATTAATTTTCATAATAAAAGTAAATATAGTCCCTTGTCTATTGTTATTTTTGAAATCCCAGAATGGCTTTTACAACCCCTCAAAAGAAAACAGAACTCTTCCCCCCTAAAAAAAAATTATGGGTAAAGGGAGATTGTTCAATGAAAAATGAATAGATGACTACTTTTTTTTAAAGGCAAATCATAAGGCACTCTGCTTAATTTGTAGGAAATTAGTGCAAATTTTCAAAGACTAATTTGAGAAGGCATTTACATGAAAATATCTGCTTCCAAATTCAATGTATATGAAGGATTGTGTGATAAAATAGCAAAACTGAAATAAAGTCTGTCTTCTCAACTAAAAAATTTTTTTAAGTTACAACTCAGATGGATTCCATTGTAAAAGCTGGTTATGAGGTAACATATTTAACAGCAAAAAAATCAGAATCATTTACTGATGGAGAGTTTATTAAGCAATGTGTGGAAAGCATAGCAGATATAATTTGCCTTGAAAAAAAGGAGAATATTTCTAAAATCAATTTGTCTAATCAGAGGATAGCCAGGTGAATTGAAGAAACTGGAAAATCTATTGAAAGCAGTTTGGAGAGGAAAGGTGGTAATTTTAAATTTTATGCTCTGGCAATGGAACACAGCACTGATGCTACAAATATGCCTTGGCTCGCCATTTTTATCAGAGGTATTGATGACCAATATACTGTTGCTGAAGAAAGGCTTCTTTGGTGCCATTAAAAGACAAACCTAGATCAAGAGATTTATACAAATCAGTAAAAAAGGCGTTAAAGTGATTTTCTTTGTCCATTGTCAGCATATTGTGTGTAGTTACTGATGGTGTCCTGGAGATGGTAGGTAAAAGAGAGGGACTTATAAAATTAATCGAGGACAATACAATTGCCACCTCAAACTCATGTTTGATGAGATATCATTGCAGAGTACATCAAGAAAATTTATGTTCAAAGCTTTAAAAATAGATAACATCATGTAAATCATCATCCAGACTGCGAATTTCATAAAGACCAAGGGATCGAATCATCACCGATTCTAGGAATACCTTCAAAGTACTGATGCTGATCATGGCGACATCATTTACTTTTCAGACGTCAGATGGCCAAGTTGAAGCCAAATGTTGAAAAGAGTGTATGATTTGCGACACGTTAGCAAGTTGTTTATGGTATCAAAAACCAAATTTGTGCCAGAACTTGATGATGAAAACTGGCTCATCAATTTAGCATTTTTAGTAGATTTAATCAGTCATTTAAATGAGTTAAATATGTATGTGTCTTCAAGGTGAAACCAACTTGTCAATACAGTGTTTCTAATCATAATAGCATTCCAAAATTACTGCAAGCTCAAATTAAGGCAACTGACTTTATCCATTTCCACATGTTGACCAAACAAAGTCCCAAGAACAGAAAAAAATGCATAGCCTTGCTTTGAAATTTAATACAAGAATTTGAAAACAGATTTCAATATTTCTGTGAAAAAATATTTTGGTTCATTTGCAACCCCATTTTCAGTTGACATAAATACGCTACTTGCCAATTTTCAAAGGAATGCATAGAATTGCAATCTGACATTCAACTTAAACAAAAAATCGATCATGCCTCTTTGATGGACTTTTATAGGTCTCATGTTCTCAGAGACAAATATCCCTCACGTCACAATCATGCCTTGTTCGTGTCATCACTTTGTGGCAACACTTATATTTGTGAGCAACTATTTCAAGAATAAGCACATTCAGAGCAAAATTAGAATCCAAGTGTTTGAGAACTCACTGAGAATTGCAGCTACTTTCATACAACCAGATATTGATGCATTAGTTTCTCAAATACAATGTCAAGTATCCCACTAGTTTTATGTTGCCCACTTTTCTTTTTTTCTTTCTTTTTTTTGAGACAGAGCATCAAGCTGTCACCCTGGATAGAGTGCTGTGGCATTACAGCTCACAGCAACCTCCAATTCCTGGGTGCAAGCGAGTCTTTTGCCTCTGCCTCCTAAGTAACTGGGACTACAGGCACCTGCCACAACGCCAGGTCATTTTTTGGTTGCAGCCGTCGTTGTTGTTTGGCGGGCCCAGGCTGGATTCGAACACACCAGCTCAAGTGTACGTGGCTGGCGCCTTAGCCCGTTGAGCCACAGGCGCCGAGCCCCACTTTTCTTTTATAATAAAAAAATAGCAAAAAAGATGTTTTATTATGTAGATATATACATTATCTTTATTAGAGATTGCAAACTTGGGACCTTCTCAGTGATTTTAAAAGACTCTCTGAAATATAGCCACCGTATAATTAGGATTATTATCTGAGGTCTGTTTTGCTTCTCCATGGTGTCAAATATCACAAAATCATGCATGGGTCTTTTTTTTTGCTCATCAGCTTTTGTTAGTGTTTGTGTATTTTATGTGTGTCCCAAGACAACTCTTTTTCCAGTGTAGCCCAGAGGAACCAAACCGTTGGATACCTCTGCTCTAAATTGATTCAACATAAGTTTTTTAAACGAAAACACAGAAAAACATACTTGAGAAAGGTCAATAGTGACCTCTAGTACCACTGACTACATGACTCAGAATAATGCGATTAAATTAAAAATATAAAAAAGAAGAAACTGGAAAAAATCCGTTTGTTAGTAAATTTTAAAAAGATCACCTCTAAAGAATTCATGGGTCAAAGAAGAGAGCAGGAGTTTCCCTCTAGAGGGAGAGCTGAGGGTTGACTGATGGAATGTACACGGTGCAGGTGTCGACTGTTTCAAGGCTGAAAACACATAAAAGTAATATTGTTTTTTGCCTGGACTGAATCCATGAGGCCAGGGAGGGTATTTCAGTCATCCCAATAGCCTCAGAGCCTCACCTGACACTCAGCAGTAAGGGTCAATGAAAGTTTACCTGCTGGATTTAAAAATAGACCCCAGTGGACACTGCCTGTATTTCCTTTGATCCTTAAGTGCAGACAGAACTGTAAAACTCTAGGGTCCCTGGAAGCAAAAACACACCAAATCCAGGGGAGAGATGAATAGAGACAGGAAAAGGGATGGACAGCCGTATCGCTAACAGGGTGAGGAGAGCACTTTGCTTTTACACAGTGCCCTGAGACAACCAGAATCCCAGCAGTGAAAACAGGGCTTTACAGGTCAGCATCTTCAAAATTTTCAGGTAAGCCCTTAGAAAATGGATAGTTAGGGAATTAAAGTGAATCATCAGGGTTATTGTAAGTTTGAGATAAAAACCTAGGAGGTATCATGGTTCCCTGTAGAGAGTATTTCCTCACCAGAATAGACCCTTGACAATGCCAGAGAATTTTTGCCTAGACTTCTAGGAATCTCCCAAGTTAAAAACACAGAAATGTTTGCAAAAGTTTTCTGGCTACTGAAATCATATTTAGAGATAATCTTGGTGTATTAGGGTCCTCCAGAGAAACAGAATTAATAGGGTGTGTGTGTGTGTGTGTCCACGTGCATTTGTATGGTATATACGATTCTTCATCTATTTAGATTATATATAGAGAACTATATAGTGTATATCATATGGTCTTCAGGCATTCTCCAGAGAAAAGGAACCAATATGATACAAATGTACGTGTGTGTGTGTGTGTGTGTGTGAAGGTCTGAGACTGAGAAGCCAAGGGCAGGAGAAGATAAATGTTCCAGCTCAAAAGTCAGAGAGTGAATTCAAACTTCCCGCAGGGCCTGTGTTCTATTCAAGCTCCCAGTGGGCCGGGTGATGCCCACGCAGACAGGGGAGAGCCATCTGCTTTCTTTGGTTGGTTAATTCAAATAACAATTTCTTCCAGAAACATCCTCACAGACACACCTAGAAATAGTATTTAATGAGATACTTGAGCTCCCCATGGCCGAGTCAAGTTGGCATATAAGATTGACCATGACACATGGGTTGACACTGCATGTCCTCAGGTCACACATCAACAACTTTTTGAACTTGGAATGAAGTTTCCTCTCTCTTTTGATGATCATTTTTCACACGGAGACCGATGCACTCCCTATGCTGCGGGAGATGCCAGCACAAACAAGACTCAATCCATGTCTCAGAAATCATCATGTACGAGGATGGACAGACTTTAATCCTAGCTAGATAACCTTCTAACATGGTAGGTACCCAGAAGACATTATGATCTTTCGAAAAATCTAATACATGCTTTAATCAAATAAATTATGAATCTTTAAAAATAATAACTTGAAAAAATCAAGGGCAGGGAGAGGTAGTATGAAGAGAACTCAAAACTTTCATTTAGTGGTTAATACATTTTTGTATTATTTGAAATTTTATGATGAGTTTACTTATTCCTTTTAAAATTGGCCTCGGGCAGAGCTTAATAGATAAATGAACATAGCCAGTGAACCAGCTTATGTGGGTCCAAATGCTGGAACTGTCACTTATTAACTGTATGACCCTCAGTAAATGATTTAATCTTTCTGAGTCTCAGTTTCTCCTATGTAAAATAAGGAATATAATTACAGAATCTACCTTACAGGGTTCCTGTGTGCTTAAATGAATACATGTAAAATAATTAGAGAAATTCATGGTGCATAGTAAGTATTCTGTCATTATTAACTCTTGTTATAATTAAGGTATTTTAAGAGTCCCCCCCCCCCCCCACCACCACCACTGGCATTTAAGGTCAGGAAATAGTCTGCTGTTACCTTGCACAGTTCCTGGTATCTTAAAACCAGGTTGCAGCCTCTGCTATTTCTTGCATCATATATAGTCTCTGGGAAGAATGACCTGGATTCCCACGTGGAAAGGGTAACCGCGAGTTTGGAGCTGTACTCTGACCAGTTTCCACCAGTTGGTCCCCTTGGATCTAGAAACCATTCTGGACTGAATCATAGAATTTCCTCACGCCGGACTTTGCTCACTTGTCTCCTTCCAGTGCATGACACAGATTAAGTGACTGTTACAGCCCTTGCATCTGCAGTTTCTACGTTATCAGCCTAGAATTTATCCTCCACCATAAGTTATTTTTAAATTCCTTCTTTCCTGTGCCCACCATCATAAAAATCTATATTAAGATTTTCTTGTCCTCTTATATCATAAAAGAAATACTAGGTGGGAGATGTAAGGCAATTTGGGAGATACATTCTGTATGTGAATGTGTTCATTTGATGAATGCTGATGTATTGATACAGGCTTACGAGCATCAATCTGTTGTTCACATGAACATTTGTTGGGGAAAATGATCCATGTAAGTTTTACTGATGATATAAACTCTTTCAAAAATTTAATATTCCAACTCTGAGTTATTAATTGCTTTCCATTATAAACACTGTAAACTGCTTATTCTCCATTTTCTCATGACACTTAACCCAGCAGGTCTCTCTTGGAAGCGTACAAAAGAATACCTTCTCCGGAGAACACTTTTCAATGATGGAGTGAAGGCTTTTCCCATATGTTCTGCGGAGGAATTTGCAAGGAGGTAGACACATCAGAGCCCAAGGCTAGCATGTTGTGGGAACAGTATTTTTAGGCACCAGCCAATTCATGAGGAAAAAAAGAGAAAACAAGCAGGTAAATGACCCAGTATCAATATGCAAATCTGTTCACATAGTTCAAGCTTAAAACTATTTAGTGGTTGCACTTTCCCTCTAAGAAAAAAAAACTTAACTTTTATATGACCTTAAAAAATCCTTCATAATCCAGGTCCTAGGCCATAATCTCAGGCCTCCATTTTCATCACTTTTCTGTGTGATCCAAATGTATAAAATAATATGGAGTTTTAAGAATGAGTCTAGATCATTTCATTTGCTAAGTCTTTCCCTGTGGATTTCTCTGTTAAGAACATACTTATCTCCTTTCTTTGTGTAGCTCTCCAGTGCAAATCCTATAAAAGTTTGTTCACGCACCATGCCTTCTGGAAAACTCTTTGACTTTCTCACCTGCTGTGACAATGTATATTACCCACAGATGATCACTACAGCATCTCCCAACTTGTGTCTCAAGTTCTAGAATTTGGACACGGGGTAGCTTGGACCTATCTTCTATCCAAGTGTGGGGCCTCCACAGATTTACCTTGAATCTGGGCAACAGTGAACATGTTGCTTATGTAACTTTAGAGGCTATGTCATAAAAAACAATTCAGCTTCTGCCCAATTCTTTTGGGATGTGACTCTTGGAAACCAGCCACCATCTTCTGAGAAAACCTCGACTCCAAGGAGAGGACATGCATGGGTGTTTGGGTCCATATCCCTACCTGAAGTCCCAGCTGACAGGCAACATCACCCTTCAGATGGGAACGAAGGAGGCTTCAGATGATTTTTCCAAGAAGAACTAGGTCATGAAAACCCAGATGTGTGTGGTCAGTGTGCTCATTGCTAATGGGGTAGGAAAAGTGTAAAGAAATATTCACCCTGCTTGAGATAAAGTGGTGATGCATGCATCGATTCTTTATGTCCTTCGTCTATGTAATCACATTTAACTCTAATTGTTAGATATTACAGCTTACCATAGTGGCCATTTCTTAGTTTCACTTACAGTGGATGTTTCAGGCTTACTTTCTATTCTTTTTATTCTTGTCAGTGTATTTTCTTGCAGATGCCTCTCTTTCCAAGCTTCACTTCTATTAAGCTTGGGATTTTTCAAGGAGTGTACTTTGTAAGTAGGGTGCCTATAATGGATTTAATATGTATCAGGCAATCTCAAATTAACTGAGAAATATAAAAAAGAAAAGTGGTAAGAATCTGCATCTTATATGCTTTGTTTTAATGTCCAAACCTACCTGCCTTACCTTAGGGATAAGAAAGCATTTTTATAATATATAGTCCCAATCCCTACAACTGTTTGACATCTGAGAAGTAATCTGAAGTGTTTCTAGCACTTCTAACTTAACCCTAAACAAAGCCTAGGTTATCTGGGGCTCTGGCTGCTATTAACTGCAAATCTTTGGATTCTATTCTCAGAGTTAAGTAGTCTGTCTAAATGTTTACTGGGAGCATTTTCTTATCAATTTTTGGGTAAGAAAAAGTAAATACAGTGTTCATCCTTAAGGGTAAATATAATATTAATGTGTTCTTCCTTTCCCTCTTCACACTTCCAAATAAATTGAAATATATAGTTGATTCAGGCTACATGATGTTTATAAGGAAATGAACTGAGCTACGTGTCTGGGCCAAAGAGCATTTCTGACAGAAGGTAGAATGTCAAGGGTTCCCCATCAGCCTTCAGAAGGTGACATGGTTCTTAAAGACAGTCAGTGTAAGGGTTTTTTCTATTGTAGTGAAAGACTTGCCTCAAGAATGGACCCAACTTGAATGGGTCCTTCTCTTGGTGTCTCCTGGAAGGCCCTGAAGCTAGAATACTTCCACTGTGTAAATGGGGTATGCATGGGAAAGATACTAAACAAGGTAAAACAAAATAAAACTCTGCCCAGGATATTGATCCTAGCACTGCTTTTTTAGCATGGATGAGTTAAAAGCTGGCATAAGCTTCCCCCTGCTTTCTTTCCTCTCTGCTGTGATGACTGGGCTTGCACCATAGAGGAGTCTTGGTTATTTGCGTGTGTGTACTGGGCCTCAGCTCAGCAGAAACTAGCAGGTTCTCGCTGTATAGCTAACGGACTCTAATGGAGGCTCTCAGCTTCTTGGACAGAGTAATTGCGGGCTGTACTCACTAGACTCTTGAAGCTGAATATCTCCTTACAGCAGAAAATTCTACATTCTTTTTTCTTGAACCACTAAGTCACTAACGCAAACCATGTCTCTTTTTGTTTCTTGCATGGGGCACTCCCTACTCCCATTATAATATTTTTATTTATTATTTACCTCTCATGGTAGTAGGACAATTCTTCACCAAAATGTCTGCCTAAAATCCTAAAAATACTGTAGGATATGGCCATTCAGTATAGATTCTGCAGACTTAGACGGGAGATGGGAAGTGTGGTGCATAGGTGCATAGAATGTGGACCCTTGCGAGCCGGCAGGAATAGAATGCTGCCTGCTTAAGGTTGCTCTGGTTGCTGCTAACTCATAAAAGAGCAGCACGAAATCATCCCTGGAAGTTGTTTCTCCACTCTGAGCCATTATCAGAGAGCCATGGACTCTTCTAATTGTGTGAACTCCCCTGAGATTCAGAGGTGATCTGCCCCACAACCCACTCAAAGACTGGAGCTTGGACATGCTGCATGCTTGGGATGGAGAGGTTTTTTTTCTTGTTTTCAGGGACAGGGTCTTACTTTATCATCCTCGGTAGAGTGCTGTAGTGTCATAGCTCACAGCAACCTCCAATTCCTAGGCTTAGGCAATGCTCTTGCCTCAGCCTGCCAAGTAGCTGGGACCACAGGCACCCACCACAATGCCTGGCTATTTTTTTGTTGCAGTTTTTTGGCCGGGGCTGGTATACCCACCACCCTCAGTATATGGGGCCAGCACCTTACCCACTGAGTCACAGGCACTGCTCTGGAGAAGTCTTCTTAGTGTCTCTTAAAAAGGATTCTCCAGGGGACCTTAGCTTTGCCCTGTAGCACCTTCTATGATTCTTTGAATTGGGGATACATAGAGCAAAACATGACATAGCTTGCATTTTCCTTGGATTTGATTTGTAGTAAAGAGATATTATGAAGAATTAATTCATTTTAATCAATCTTCTTTTTTGTTTCTGAACTCCAGGAGCCCACAGGATGACATATTCCCATCAGTAATAATTGATAGCAAAGGCAGGGATTCTTTTCAGAACCAGAGTGGACGAAGAGTGGATATCTCTCCTCAAGAACACATATTACAATCTCTGAGGTAGAGGTACAAGTAGTTTTCCAAAGTCCCAGGTGAGGCCATGTGGGGTGGCTCATACCTGTAATCCGAGCACTCTGGGAGACCGAGATGGGTGGATAGCTTCAGCTCAAGGGTTCAAGACCAGCCTGAGCAAAAAGTGAGACCCTGTCTCTACTAAAAATAGAAAAACTGGGACCTCCAACCCCCACTGGAGGCTCCATTAGCCAAAAAGGCTGGACAACTGCTGAGGAGTCACCTGTACCTCGGTGTCTCCTTCACTTTGCACTTGGGACTAAACGTGGAACCCCCATTCCCTATGCCTAGGTCAGTTTCATGTGAATTTCCTGGGCCTCAATTCCATGAATGGACTGTGTCCATTCATTGATGCATTCATTCACTTTGCCCCGGAGGGGACTGTGTTCGTTCATTGATACATTCATTCACCTTCCAAAACAATTAATTAATTAAAAAAAAAAAGTTCTGACAAATAAATAGGGAATGGAAAATGTGTAAACAGAATGTTCACAGAATATAAAATAGAGATTCTCTGAAGCATGTCGAAAGAAGCTCAAACTTACTTATAATTAAAAAACATTATTATAATATACCATGTTTTTCACCTCTCAGATTGACCATTAAAAGGAATGAAAAGAGCTTGAAGTAATGCGGTTAAAGTAATAAAATCAAAGATAAATACTTAAGCAATAAAAGTAATAATAGTGTATGAATGAATACTATTTTCAGGAATTTATATACTTGTAAATTCATAGACTATTTCTGAAAGTGTTAATAGAAAACTGGTGCCTCTGGTTGTCTCTGGACATCTAATCTGAGACCTGAGAATGAGCCCTGTCAGCCCCCAGGAGCTCCCAGCAGGTCTGCGTGTGTTGGGGTGTCTACAGGAAGAGCAGTGAGAATGGTGTGCCACGCAGGTGGAAGGGAGACAGGAGAGTCCAGCAGGGACAAAGGGGCAACGTTCAGTCAAGTGGATGGCTGGGGGATAGAAGAGAAGAAAAATACACTCTTCATTTTATGTTTTTATACCTTTGGGATACTGCATTTGCACATATTGTCTCCTTACAAAATTGGATGAAGAACATGTAAATCAACCTTCCCCCCACCCTGCCCACCTGGTCTGAAGTAAACCTCTTGTAATTCCTCACGGGGCTGTGTGTGCATCTACACATCGGCCTTCTCCCCCAGTGCACGGGTCCCACTAGTCCCCACCATCATTCTTGCACCCAGCCACCTCCTGCTCATTCTCAGGTCTCAGATTAGATGTCAAATTCTTTTGGAATCTTTCTTAATCCCCCATAAATTGGGTTAGAAACCTCTAAAGCACACCGTATTTACCCATCACATTCTTTCCCATGATTTCATTGCCCACTCACAGCTCCATGAAGATAGACATCTTCACGACTCAGTACCTGCTCCCAAGGACTTAATGTTGTATACACTTGGTCCAGACCTCCAACGACTTTTATAGGTGAAAAAGAGGCCACATAACAAGCCTAAGCTCTTACAGCTCTTTAGTGGCAAATGGTAAACTGGGAACCTCCATCTCTTCCCACTATACCACTTGCTCGCCTGCTTATTCCACACCTGGGAGCCAACACACAGAGCCTTCATCCCCCACTGCCAGTGTGATACTCTGGAACTTGTGCCTGATGCTCTTTCCTCGTTATCCATACCTTTCCCTTCCTTTGGCACATAGCTCAGAACTTCCTAGTGCCCCATCTGCTGGGCCTCATGTTGTTACTGTGCTGGGGTCACACAGTGCTCAACGCAGCGTTGTACGAGCAGAAGAGTCCTGGGCCTGAGCTGCCCTCTCTTACTTACAAGTCCTTGCTTTCATTTTTACTGGCTGGGCAACCCACGTGGCCTCTCTAAGCTCTAAGCTCTGGGTTCCTTACCTCAGGGCCACGGTACCTGCCTCACCTATCTCACCAGTCTGTTAAGAGAATCAAATATGTGAAAATATTCTATTCTTTACTGTCAACCTTTAACTTCTTAAAGAAAGCCCATTGTTATTGAGGGCAAAGACTGGTTATCCCTTAATCTGAGTGCTTACATTAAGCATTTTGTTTTTGTGTAGACTAGTCCCTTTCTAAAAGTAGGAAGGTGCTCTGAATGCCCCTCCCCTATACTTTCTGGTCAAGTAGTTTTAAATCTGAAAATCAACAGAATATAGATTTTTTTCTTGTTTTCTTAAAATAATTTTCATGTCAAAAGGTGAAACCTGCTTAATGCCTTTGAGCCAGAAGATACAACAAGGGCACAGAGTTAGGACTAAGTTATCATTAGAGCTTGTCCACAAGGGAGCAAGGTTGGTATGTGGGTGAGTTTGGTTGCTGTCTGGAGAAAGAGTGAAATGTTAGCTTGGGGGTGCGTACACACACTCACACACACAGCTGGTTTACCATGTTGTAGGAATAAGAGTAAGAGCTCTGTGGTGGGTGGCAGTAGAACAGATTCTTAATTGCCTGCTCTACAGCTAACTAGCTGTGTGATCCTTGGTGAGTCACCCAGCCTCTCCAAATCTCAGTACTCTAACTCACAGAGATGCTCTGAAGGTCAAATCAGATAATGGATATAAAAGGACTTTGCCAGCTAGCTTCTTGAGTGTGAGTTGCTTTGCTCTGTACAGGCATTTCCCAAACTGGTGTTCTGCAGCACCCAGTTCAATAAAAGGGGTGTGAGAAAAGTGCCTGAGCTCGTGTGAGCTGGGCCAATTAGTCTCCTAGTGCAGGTCTTCCCAAAGTGTTATGAGTGTCCAAAGCCAAATAAGGCATTGATGTTGCAGAGTTTCCTAATATGTTCCAAACAAAGTCACTTTAGAAAAACATAACTCTCAATCAATTCCATTGGGAAGGAAGGCTCCTCATCTCATTCCCTTTCCTGGTACAGAGACTTAGCAGAGAGCCGACACACAAGTCTTTGGGTCATTGCGTTGTTCACTATGAGTGCCCCATCACCGCTGTATCCCCTCACCCCAGCCCAACCCCAGCCCAGCCCCATCTGCTCTCCACCCACTTCTGCTCAGTGTCGTCCTCACAGGCCTGGCCGTCATGGACAGCACTGGCCAGCCCTGGTGCTCTCTGGCTCCCACATGGGTCCAGTCAGAGGAAGACACTGCAGGAAATGAGCAGAGAAGAGTAGAGGGTTGGGGTATTTCTTCCCTGGTCCTTTTCTGATGAGTGCCAGAGTTCTAGAAGGTGCTGTGACCCTCTAGTACAGTTTCCAAATCTAGAATCCGTGGACTCTCCCCCAAGAGAGATAAATAGAATTCCAAAGATCTGCCATTTTGGAAAAGAAAAAAAAATGTCTTTTAAAAAATTAACCTTTAACTGAAATTTAAGCATTTCTTTCAACTATGAAGTAGGCAACGATTTTGGTAATTTTAGTATCAGGGACCTATCACCAAATAAATACATTTTGGTAGTGTGTCTACAGCTGTGACAGATACACGTATCTCCAAATACTGTCGGTCCTCATCACCCACTATCTTCAGATTATGGCATTCTGAAATTTGCCTCTCATTACGTTATTTAACATGCTAATAAAGAGGCTCATAATTTACTATATCACAAATTTGCCTTTTAAAATATTTTTAATAACTTTATTTCATTTCTTTTATAATTCTACTAATTTTATTCAAAGAAGGGACACATAATTTCTCCAGCCTACATAGCACAGGAAAGATTAACTCCTACCTAAAAGATCTGAATAGACATTTCTCCAAAGAAGTTAGACAAGGGGCCAGCACACCAACACACACACACATAAAGCACACCAACACACTACACACTTACCTTAACATTGGTAGTCAGTAGACAGACACAAATTAAAAATACAGTGAGATACCACTTTACACTCAATAGGATAATCAAAAAGTCAACAATAATAAGTGTTAACAAGGGTGGAAAGAAATCGGAACCCTCTTACATTGCTAATAGAAGTGCGAATGCTGCTGCTGCTTTGTGAAACAGTCTGATAATTCCTCAGAAGGTTAGAGTTACTGTATGATCCAGAAAGGCCACTCCCAGCTGTATTCCCAAAAGAAAAGAAAACACTTGATCACACAGAGTCTCGTACACAAATATTTATAAGCAGTATTATTTCTAATAGTTCCAAAAGGTGGAAACAACTCAAGCGTCCACCAACAGATGAACACATGAACAAAATGTGACATATACATACAATAAACTATTATTTGGCGTTAAAAGTGAAGAAATATCTGACACAGGGTATGCCATGAGTAAACTCGGAGGACATTATGAGGACATGATGCCAAGTGAAGTAAGCCCATCACGGAAGGACAAATACTGTATGATGCCACTTAACATGAGGGCCTAGAATAGTTGAATTCATAAAGACAGAAAGTAGAGTGGTGGTTTCCAGGGGCTGAGGTGCGGGGGTGCTTGAGGAGAGGGGAATGGAAAGATTCTGTTCAATGACTATAGAGTCTCAGCTTTGCAAGATGAGAGGAGTTGCAGAGATGGATGGTGGCGATGGATGCAGAGCAGTGTGAATGTGCTAACACCACCCATCTGCGTGCCTGCAAATGCTTAAGATGGTAAATTTTATGTTGTGTGCATTTTACACAATTACAATTATTTTATTTTACTTTATTTTATTTTATTTTATTTTATTTTATTTTATGAGACAGAGTCCCATTCTGTTGCCCTGGGTAGAGTGCCCTGGCATGGTAGCTCACAGCAACCTTAACTCTTGGGCTCAAGTCATCTTCTTGCCTCAGCCTCCTGAGTAGCTGGGACTACAGGTGCCTACCACAATGCCTGGCTAGTTTTTCTATTTTTACTAGGGATGGGGTCTTACTCTTGCTCAAGCTGGTCTTGAACCCCTGAGCTCAAGTGATCCACGTGCCTCAGCCTACCAGAGTGCTAGGAAGCCAGTGTGAGCCACTATGACTGGCCTAAAAATAATTTTTTTAATAGCAAAAATAAAAATCAGCTTTACAAAATGCAGCTTGACACCTTAACCTAAGCTCTCCGGATCTAGTCTGGTTTAGTTCCGTATTTTCTGTCAGTCTTCGTCTTTCGCCTTGGGGAAAGGAGAGGAAATAAAAACAAATTAAAATAGCATGCCTGCTTCTCCTCCTGCCACTCTTTATTAAATATAATATTCCTGGAATTCTCAGTTTTAGGGGTCTTTGGAATTGATCTCCCATGGGTTCTGAGGGCAATGACCTTCCAACATTATAGCTCAGCAGTGTACTGCAGCATGGAGAACGGTTTGAAAATTTAATTCTGAGACCCAAAGTAAAACTTGTAAAACTCATTCCATTCGCAGTGTATTGAGAGGGCAACTGTAATGCATAAAAGACGAATTGCTTGGGGCTTAGTTTTCACCTGGTCTTTTAAACAAAAATACAAAAAGCGAGAGGTAATTTTGGCAAAGCTGTATTGAGCCAGTGCTAAGAGAACAGGTGATAAAGAAGTAGCACCTTGGTAAAGTCGGTTTCCTTTGTTTATATCTCAGAGCATGGTAATTTACAGAGCAAGAGTCACCCACAGCATGAACAATTTTGTATTTCTGGGGACATGGTAGTCAGTCACTCATTTAACACATACTTGGAGAGTGCCTGCTACGTGACACGTGCAGTCTTCATGGAGCTCACAGCTCAGACACCAGCACTCAGCTGAAGAAATAAATTGGAACATGCAATAACCGTGCTCTCCCTCCCCCAACCCTAGTCATGCCTTAAATAGAAGCCCTCATATTTTTTCAGAGATAGGTGAGGGCAGACATGGCAATTTAGAGAGTTGGTAAATAAAAGTGTGTAAATCAAATCCTTATAAATTACAAAGCTCAGCCCCAGCTTCTTCTGCTTTGAGCTAACCAGCTCAACCTTTCAGCAGCCATCTCAGTTCAAAGGAGAGACACACCCCCAAGCTACCCTGTACAACCATGAACCATGCTGATTATTTCACTTATGTAATTATTATTTTTGCTGGTATTGCTAAGATTATTGTCATTATTAACACTTACCTAGTGCTTACTATGTAATATATGTAATGCACAAAGACATTGTATACTAGTAGGGACTAGTATTAAACTCTATCAACAAGTGAAGAAACAAAGAAGTTAGAAAATCCACCACAAATCAAACAGCTAGTAAGTGGTAGAACTAGAGTTTGAATCCAGGCAATTTGGTGCCCTAAACCAGAGCTACCCAAGGTAGCTAGCCTTTAAACTTTTTTAGACTGGTCTATGAGAAGATAAGTTTACACCAGATCGTAAATCTGTGCACTGCTTCCTTCATCAAGAAAGTCTTGCTATGAAAAAAATATCATTTGAACTAGACACAATGCTTAGCTTTGTAGATGATTTATATTCTGGTGCAAGTTCATATCTCCTTTGGAACCAGTAACAAACAAACAGTTGTATACTAATGTCAGTCAGCAGGCCACACTTGCAAGTAGCCCTGCAAAACCCACTATACTATCTGGCCTCTCAAGTTACCTTCTGTGTAAGACATAGCACCCACATTTCTTGGGCAAGGCGAGGACTGTTAACCAGAGGTGTTGGGAGGAATCATTACAGGTCAAATACTATCAAAGGGTACCCCAATTACAAAGAAAATCTTAAAGGGATGAAAGGATTTCCAAGTCCCAGCCCACCCATCCCAAGAAGTATTTGATATCTATAAGATATAGAAACCTCCATGGGAACAAATCCTTTCCAGACGGATATACGAAAAGGCATCTTCCAGGGTGACAGCTGGAGCCCTTTGTAATTTAGCTCAGCTTTGAACACACTCTAGTAGGATGCAAAATAAACCAAATTATGGTTACTCTCAGAAAGAGATAAGACTTCAAGACTTGTCTTTTCTTTTATATGGATGACCTGAAGCTAAAGCCAAAGGAGAGTGCTCAATTACAAAGCATGCTTGAAATTGAATCCTATTTCAATCAGCCAATTAGTATGGAATTTGGATGGAATAAATG
Organism: Arctocebus calabarensis; assembly: GCA_963573935.1. Classification (NCBI taxonomy): domain Eukaryota; kingdom Metazoa; phylum Chordata; class Mammalia; order Primates; family Lorisidae; genus Arctocebus; species Arctocebus calabarensis. The sequence goes on from CAUYON010128455.1 coordinate 33,212, forward strand.
CAATTTCATGTGCCAAATGTGGAAAGGTAAAGAACTGCAAACACATGCAAGTCTTTGAAGCAACTGAAATTTGGGGAGCTGGAGTTCCCAGGGGCTATAATGTAAGAAACTGCAGTAATTTCTCTAGGGAAGCACCAAAAAAATTTTTAAATGCAGCACGTCATCATGAAATCTTGCAAAGAACCAGTCATATTCTGAAGATGAAACTTTGCACTGTGTCTATGCTGAGAGATGGTATAGTTTAGTGGCCAAATGTGGCCTGTGATTATATTTCTGGCTCTGCTGCTTATAGCTCTATGGCCATGAGTAAAAGATGCACATCTTCTATTTCTTTATCTGCAGTGGCATCTGTCTAATAAAGATCTTATGAGGATTAACCAAAATGTTTAGCCGAGTTCCCTGCACAAAGTGATTATTCTCTAATGGTTAGCCTTGATCATCAATGCATAGATCACCCCAATTTTAACTTCTACCCTTTAAATTGAGAAAGTGTGCATCTTTCCAAAGCCTCAATTTCTTCATCATGACATTATCTAGCACTAACCCACACTGAGCTGTTATAAGGATTAAATGAAACAAGACACTAATGTTTATTATAACAGAATACCTGGTATTTGATGAGAGCTTAATATGTAATGGCTGCTGTCAGTATAACCACCTCCGTCTTTACCACCTCCACCATCATCAGTACCATAGCATCACCACCACCGTTACCACCACTTCCTTCATCATAACCTCCTGTACCACCACCTCATCATCACTAGGTTCACCATTATCACTGCCTCCAGCATCACCACTACCATCATTACTACTTCCATTATCGTAATTACCACAACCACCTCCACCAGCATCACTAGTACTGTATCACTACTGCCATTGTCCACCTCCATTATCACCACTACCTCCACCATCACTAACATCACCACCATCACCAGCTCCACCATTGGTACCACTATCACCAATTCTACCATCACTTTCAGCATCATAACCACCACTGTCACCACCACCACTACCACCACTATCACTAGTACACAATTTCATAATATTTTATTATCACAAAGGCAAGTATCTGTCATTTGGACAGTCCCTAGTCTCATAATGGCAAAAACTACTACCACTTTTCTTTTTTATTTTTTTGTAGAAATAGAGTCTCACTTTATTGCCCTCGCCTATGGCATTACATAGCTCACAGCAACCTCCAACTCCTGGGTTTAGGCGATTCTCTTGCCTCAGCCTCCTGAGTAGCTGGGACTACAGGCGCCCGCCAAAATGCCAGGCTATGTTTCTGTTTTGCAGTTCGGCCAAGGCTGGGTTTGAACCCACCACCTTCAGTATATGGGGCCAGCACCCTACTCAATGAGCCACAGGTGCCACCTACTACTTTTCTCTCCTCCATTTCAGCATCACCTTCTTCCAGAATATTTGAGAGAAAGATTTTCATCGCACATTCATTGTGAAATTGGTCCACGTGGTCCCAGCTCCTCCACTGTAGGGATTGCGCTCAACATGCTACATGTCAGAGCCAGAAGTCTAGGCAATTCTGTGTCTTCTTCAAGGCTATAATATGGTTCTATGTCTGTGTCTACTTGTCACTGCAAATGCCACTTTCTAACATCTTGTTTCCTTGTACAGCACCATGCACTAGAAAGAGCTTGGACTTAAAGTCAAGCCTGGGTCCAAATCATGACCTTGTCTCCAGCTTTATTATGTTATGTGTGTCAACTTCCCTTTCTGATTTCCAGGTTCTTCATTAGTGAAAATGTCATTTATAATATTCACTTCACAGGATTTAGGTAGGAGTCATGAGCAATAAATGAGGTCATGACTATAAAGTACTTTGAACTTTATTTAGCATAAAGCAGGTGCTAAAGAAATGCAAGTCTCCTTCCTTTCCTATTGTTATAACATCACTCAATCCATAACCCAGTGATGCCCAAACTTTGACAAACATCAGAATCACCTGGAAATCTTGTTAAAATCTAGATTTCTGACCCTCACTCCATGGTTTTCTGATTAGATAGGTTTGGAATTAATCCCAAGAATCTTCATTTCTGACAAGTTCCTTCACCCACCAATACTACTACTTGTTCTATTGGTCCTGGACTCAAACACTAAAAATCACCACTGTAGAGAGAAGCAGAAAGAAAAAGAAAGAAAAGTGATCCCGAAAATTTGAGGTTAAAATTCTAGCACACATAAAAAAATTTTGTTTTTTAAAAAACATAAGCATTCAACCCACCTGCTCTTATTTAAGAAAAAAAAAATAAAGCATCTCAATAAAGACACAAGGACAAAGATTGTATGCATAATGTTTTCACTGCAGTGAATGTTGCCAATGCTCTGTCATGTGCACCAATGACCTATGTGCTTTTACTCCTAATGAATAGCACCTGAGTCTTCTTACCTGCTTTGAAAGTGCTCTGAGATTACATTTTCCTGAGTTAAGCCTTTAGCCAGTGACCAGTGAATACAGGAAAACAAACACTCAGGCCACTTGCCCTAGCTAGCAATGACTTTCAGATGTGATCTACACATTCACTGCAAAAACTAGGCCAACATTACCCTTCATGGGACTTTGATTGATATCACTCTATATCTTTGACCTTTATTTTCAGGTCTCAACTCTTTAACTTGAGATTAATTTCTTTATTATTTTCATGTATAATTGAAACATAACAGTTATATGTATTTATGAGATACAATGTTATATTTCCATACATGTATACATATAATGATCAAATTAGGTTAATTCATATGTCTATCACTTTAAACATTTATCATTTCTTACTGATGAAAACATGCAAAAGCATTTTTTCTATTTTGTAATATACAATACATTAACTATTGGTAACTTTAGCCATCCTACTCGGTGATATAACATCAAAACTTCTTCCTCCTGGCTGGTGTCATGGCTCACACCTGTAATCTTATCATTCTGGGAGGCTGAGACAGGTGGATTGCTCAAGCTCAGAACTTGAAGACCAGCCTGACCAAAAGTGAGACTCCATTTCTACTTAAAATAGAAAAATTAGCCAGGCAGGCACCTGTAGTTCCTGTAAAATAGAAAATTAGCCTGGTGGCAGGCACCTGTAGTTCCAGCTACTCAGGAGGCTGAAGCAAGAGATCACTTTAGCCCAAGAATTTGAGCTATAAAATTACTGTGAGCTATGACACCACAGGATTCTGTCCAGGGCCCAGAGCAAGACTCTGTCTCAAACAATAAATAAATAAATAAAACTTACTCCTCCAATCTAATTGTAACTAGGACCAGAGCATGGGTTATCATGCCTGCAAAGATAATTTGTCTTATTTTTTGTAAAGACAAGGTCTCACTATATTGCCCAAGCCTCAAGTGATCCTTCTCCTGTAGCCTTCCAAAGTGCTGAGATTACAGCTACCATGCACGGCTGATAGAATGAGTTTGGAAAATTGTCCCTCTTTCAATTTTCTAAAATAATTTGAGAAGTATTGATATTAGCTTTTCTTTAAGTGTTTGGTAAAATTCAGCAGTGAAGCCATATGTTCTGGGCTTTTTTTTTTTTTTTCTGATAGGAGATTTTTATTACTAATTCAGTTTCATTACTTGTTACTAATCTATTTAGATTTTCTAAAGCTTTTCTTCATAATTCAATGTTGGTAAGTGGTATATACTCAAGAATTTATCCAGTTTTTCTAGGTCTCCCAAATTGTTGGCATACAGTTGTTAATAACAGTCTAATGATTTTTTATATTTCTGTTTTGTCTTTCTGTGGTGCTAGTAATATCAACTCTTTTTGTCTCTGTTTTTATGTATTTGTCTTCTCTCTTTTTTCATAGTCTAGTTAAGTGTTTGTCAATTTTGTTTATGCTTCCAAAAAAACAAACTCTTTTAATGGTCCTTTGTGTTTTTTTTAGTCTCATTTATTTCTGCTCTGATCTTTATTATTTATTTCTTCTCCTAATTTTAGGATTGTGTTTACTCTTGCTTTTCTAGTTCCTTGAGTTGCAACATTAGATTGTTTATTTGAGATCTTTCTTTTCTTTTGTTATGTAAGCCTTACTTGCTCTTAACCTCCCTCTCAGTCCTACCTTTTTCTGTATCTTGTAAGTTTGGGTACGTTGTGTTTCATTATCATTTATCTCAAGAAATGTTACAATTTCCTCTTGATTTCTTTATTGACTCATTGGTCATTGGGAGCCTGTTGTTTAATTTCCACATATTTCTACAATTTCAAAAGTTTCTCTTGTATTGGATTTCTAGTTTTATTGCATTGTGATTAAAAAAACACATTTGATATAAATTTCAATTTTGTGGCCTACTATCTAATCTATTATGGACAATGTTCCATGTTTTGTTGAGAAGAATGTGTGTTCTATAACATTTGGGTAGAATGTTCTGTAGATATCTGAAGGAAGAATGGGGACCAAAGAACCTATTCTTGGCAAGGGAAAGCACCACCAGAAAAAGAGGAAAATTAAAAAGTAAGCTGAGTGAGTGGAAACAAAGAAAAGTCAGCTAGTTTACATTTAAGCTAGCCATTGCTAGCAAGCTTCCTGCTTTTTCTAAAATTCTAGCCTAGGAGGCACCTGTGGCTCAAAGGGTTAGGGCACTGGCCTCATATGCCAGAGGTGGTGGGTTCAAGCCCATCCCTGGCCAAAAACTGCAAAAAAAATAAATAAAATAAAAAATAAAAATAATTATAAATAAATAAATAAATAAAATTCTAGCCTATTGGGGATACAGCTGACAAACACCTGTGTTGGATCTGTGAGCACTCTGAGGAAAAATGGCCATAGACTAGACAGTGGCAAAGACCTAGAAAAATACATTAACTGGGTCATTTCCTGCTAGTTAACGGGCAAAGCAAATACTCATTGTGGAGATTTGCATTTGCCTGGGGCAGAGATCCAGGGAGTAGCTCAAGCCCTGAAATATGGGCAGAACATCTTACATCCCTTATTGCAAAGGAAGATCCTCTGTGGTCATTATGGGAGGAAAATCCCTCCCTCCCACCGATTCCTGAGCAGAGATTAATGCCAGTGTCTTTTTACTCCACAGGGAACTAGTAGAGTTTAACACCTCCCTAGAAATCTGAGTGTGTGATCTCAAGAGGAAGGCTCTCCCAATACAACTTTCAGATTTCAGATTTCTCAAGGCTACTCAAACCCTTAACTAATAACAATAGGAGCTGATATGCCCACTCATAGAAACTGCTGGCATCTTTATTCCCTCCCTCATCTCACCCTCTGGGCAAATAGACTTCAATAAAAGCAGAGTGGAGCAAACACTCTGGGACATTGCTAGAATCCCACAAATGGACAATGGACTTCTGAGTTCCCACCTTTAATACTATTCTGTGTCTCATGTCTCTTTCTTTGCCATCATTTCTAACTCTATATTTCTTCAGTCAGTTGCTGCCACTTCCACAGGTCTTAGCAGACCCTGCTCCCAGAGCGGGACCCTGACAGATTTCTATTAGGTCCATTTGGATTTGGTCTAGGATACAGTTTAATTCTTCTGTTTGTTAACTTTTTGTCTGCATTATCTGTCCATCGCTGAAAAAAGAGTTGTAAAGTTCTCTACTATTATTGTATTGGTGTCTATCTTTCCATGTAGGTCTCTTAATATTTGCTTGATATATTTAGGTGCTCTAATGTTTGGTGCACATATATTTACAATTGTTATATCCTCTTGCTGGATGGATTCCTTTATCATTGTATGACATTCCTTATCTCATTTTACAACTTTTTTTTAAATCTGATATCAGTATAGCTATTTCAGATCTCTTTTGCTTTGCATTTGCATGAGATATCTTTTCCTATTTCTTCACTTTTAACATATTCATGTCCTTATACATAAATTGAATTTCTTGCAAGCAGCATTTACTTATATCTTGTTTTACTATCTATTTATCATTCTAGGTCATTAAATTGGAGAATTTAATCCACTTACATTTAAGATAATTATAAGTAGAGTCTTACTACTGCCATTTGTTATTTGTTTTCTAGTAGTTATGTAGGTTCTTTCTTCCTCTCTAGCTGTCTTCTTTTACAGTTGAATGATTTTTATTTTTGGTGATTCCATTATAAGATTTTGCTTTGTGGGTTACTATGAGGCTTACAAAAGTATTTTGTTGTTATAACAAGACATTTTAGGCTTATAAGAACTTAACTTTGATTGTAAAGATAGAAAACAAAAAAATGATAGAAACTATGCACTTTTTATATTTTAACTCCATCTCCTCCACACACTTTTCAAATTTTTGATTTGCCACTTTTCATCTTTTTATATTTTCTTATTTCTTATCAGATTAATATAGTTATTGTTATTTTAACAATTTTGACTTCTAGTCTTAGACTAACAATATAAATGGTTTGTGCATCACATTTATATTATCTAAATATTTATTTGTCTGAATATTTACTCTTACCAGTGACTTGTACATCTTCAGAGGTTTTCTTGTTACATGTTATCACTTCTTTCTTTCACTTCGAAGAACTCTTTTTAGCATTTCTTATAAAACAGGTCAGGTGGCAATAAATTCTCTCAGCTTTCTTTGTTTGGAAAAGTCTATCTTTCCTTTGTTTCTAAAGAACAGTTTTGCTGGGGACATCATTCTTGGTTGACAATCTTGGTTTTTTTTCTTCAGCACTTTGAATATATCATTGCAATCCCTTCTGTCCTATAAGGTTTCTGCTGAGAAGTCTACTGACAAGTGAATAGGAACTCCCTTATATATTAATTGCTTCTTTTCTCTTGCTGCTTTTAGAATCCTCTCTTTGTCTTTGATATTTGAGAACTTGATTATGACAGGGATTATTTCAGGGTCAATCTGATTGGTGACCTTTGACCTTCCTATATCTGGATATTTGTATCTTTCTCTAAGGTTGGGAACTCTTCTGTTACTAGTTCTTTGGCCTTCTCAAGTCTCTGTTGAGTCCCAATAACCTGAATTTTTGCTCTTTTAATGATGTTCTATGTAGGCTTTCTTTATTCCTTTTTTATTCATTTTTCTTTTTTCTCCTCTGACTATGTATTTTCAAATACCATGTCTTCAAGCTCACTAATTCTTTTCATTCCTTAATTCTATTGATGTTCTTTTTTTCATTTTTCATATGCCTATATATTTTTCATTTTTAGGATTTCTGTTTGATTTTTTAATTATTATTTCAATCTCATTGTTAAATTTATCTCATAAATTACTGAATTGTCTGTCTATATTTTATTGAAATTTACTGAATTTCACTAAAAAACTATTTTGAATTCTCTAAAAGATCACACATCAACACTGCTTTAAGGTGTCTTATTTTGGCCATTTGGTAAAGTCATGGTTCCCCAAATGTTCTTCACACGTATGGGCATGCAATTGACATATGCACATTGAAGGATTATTTCAGTCTTTTCATCCTGGCTTTTTTGTACCCATCCTTCCATAGATTGTAAGCAAACACATTATTACATCCTTGGAATCACTTTCTAATAATTCACTTTTACACAAATTTTCAGCTTAGTTTCTGCTTTGGGGGGAACTAATCCTAAGATATATAGTATTATGATAAAATAAGAGAAAGATATGAATTGGAAAGGAAGGACAGAAGCCCCAAAATGAATCCAAGGGAATCAGAGCAACATATGGAGACATCCAGGTCTAAAGACAAGGAAACAGAGACAAATACACACATAAAGAGAAGAAGAAAAAGAAAGACCAGGGGGCTGTGATAGGTGAGGGGAGTATTAAGCATTAAGTTACAGTGCTCCGCGAAACCTTCCCACCCCCTTGAACCTGTCAGGCCATTATTAAGTTCTTTAGATGAGCCACTTCTCCCAGTTTCTCAAACAAATCTAATTCCTAGCAGTCCACCAAGGGATTTTAGCAGTCCACCAAGGGAATTACTCCCTGTACAACCATTTCACTGAACAAGATAGACTGGTGCATTTGCCCTGATGATATATCATTAAAACCTAATTCTGTACCACTCTAAAAAAATTAAGATGGGTTTTCCTTTTCTTTTCTTATTTATTTATTTATTTATTTATTTATTTATTTTTGAGACAGAGCCTCAAGCTGTCACCCTGGATAGAGTGCTGTGGCATCACAGCTCACAACAACCTCCAATTCCTGGGCTCAAGCGAGTCTCTTGCCTCTGCCTGCCAAGTAGCTGGGACTACAGGCAGCCGCCACAACGCCTGACCATTTTTTTTTTTTCCAGCCATCATTGTTTGGCAGCCCGGGCTGGATTCGAACCCTCCAGCTCAGGTGTACGTGGCTGGCGCCTTAACTGGTTGAGCCACAGGCGCCAAGCCAATGGGTTTTCCTTTTCATAGCTACAAACATCTGGCTGGTAACTTTCTCCTTCTTCATTCAGCCCCAGACAGAACCACACTGGGCAAGATAATCCCTGTTTTGTCAAGGATTATGAATTTCCCACTGGAGACTCTAGAAGACTCTTGTCACCTGCCTCCAACCCTCAGATGAATTCAAGCTCATGCTTATCCCTAAGGATCTTCATTTGCCTAAAACCAAAAGTTTATAGATTTTTTGGACTCCAGTAACGCAATGATGCTTCTTTGCTGCCCTCAAAATAGCAAGTACAGATAGTCTGTGTGTTAGTTCTGAGCCTCAGTGGTAGAAATTCCAGATTAAGACGTATTTGTGGCTTCAACATCTAGGCGATCAGTGAAATTTTCCATCAACTTCATTAGATCCAGCAAGATTCAGGGAAAAGAGACTGAGGTTTGGTTTTTACGTTTCACTCCAGCTAGACAGGCATACTTTGTGGTCCCTCTTTATGCCAAGGCCAATCTCACGTCCAGGGCTGCCTGGGCTAGACTCCTCCCCTGCTCTTTTTCCTCTGGCTCCTCCCCTGCCACCCTGGCTCCTGTTGCCCTCACCTCCATGAGAAGAGAAGAACACCCCCCCTCCAGCTTCTCCAAAAGACATTGTCTCACAACTGGCTCCCATCCCCTGTCACAATCGCTCCTTTTGTTCCCCTCTCACCACTGCTCCAAACAATAAACATCTTTCTTGTTCACTACTGTTTAACCACAAAGCCTCACATTGTTTCTGTAGCAAAATAGGTACTTAAAAATTAGTTTGTTAAATGGATGAATGAATAATTAATCTTCTGCCACTTATAAGCCATGTAACCTTGAGTTAAGTTTTCTTGTCCATAATATAGAATAAAGGTCTTCTGTGAAGATTCAAATTTTTAAAAGATCTATAGAAGCATCTAGTATATGGTCCCTGCTATTTGATAGGTGCTCAATTTCTCCACTTCTACGTTCAAGCACAGGATGGCTCACGTGTACTTGGAAATTCTGTTGACAGCCCTGGAATCCATTTCAAATACAGTGGAATGGAAGAAATGGAACAATTCACCAGAGTTGTGTAGTAACAATAAATGAACCAACCAATGAGCGTGAGAAGCGCGCCCACACACCTCTTCCCAGAAGTGCCATTTTATCCAAGCCTCAACCTGTAGAGAAAACTCTCTTGCTTTTCTCAGACATTATGTACTGTTTTCAAGGACTTTAAATCAAAGGCAAGGTGAAAATCACTGTCATTAAATGGCAGAAGAAAAAAATTCTTGAACTGAAATTCTACCAATGGAAAACAACATGAAAATATTTCTTGAAACATTCCATGCTATTAAAAAAGCAAGCAACTTTCCATTACCATATTTATTACCAAAGCAAACTTCCTTTTAATCTATTACTTTGTTCATCTCTGATTTTCAGCAATGCACGTCTCCTTGACGTCTAATTTCCATAACTGCTTCACAGAATTCAAAGAGGACAGATCTTTGAATCTTCCTAATATTATTAATAAATGCTAAGTGGGTATAACAAAATTAATGAGAAAACTTAATAATTCTCCTATTGGAATTTCCTTTCCCTGTAGTTCCCAGAGGGAGAATGTTAGTGCGCACTTTCTGGAGACAATATTGTTTAATGGAAACATTGCAAAAATTAGAATTAGCCCTTTGGTGAACAGGGATCTTTAATTTAATTTGTTTTTACTGCCAGAACACAGGGAGTTACTCACAGTGGATTGCACCAGCAGGCAGCCCGTAAGAATTAAGTTTTGTTGTGATCACTAGGGTAATGACTTCTCCAAGGCCCAGTGTTTGGAGAACAGCATGGTATAGTTATTATGGGAATTGTAAATGGCATTAATAAAGTCCTGGTGGAGCAATCGCATTGCAGAGCAGGCTTATAAACTCGGAGGCCGGTCACTCTTCACATACTTGAGAGGAGAAGGGTATGGCTGTAATGTGTTGGGGGAGGGGAGGAGGCAGAAATTCCGAAGAATAAGAAGAGAAACAGGGGGAAAGGAGGGGAAAATGAGACTCCTTGCTTTTACTTGAATTTTTTCCCCCTTAAAATGTGTCTCCATTTTAAAACACAAAATAAGAACCTTTTGTTGCTACTCCCAGTATGCTTTCCTGATACAGGTGCTCCTGCTTCCAATTTAGTAATATAGATACCTCTAGAGAGGAAGACAAGGTTTAAATGCAAAAATGCCATTTCTCAGTCTCTACCCAAAAGAGGTGAAAGCTGGGACTCAAACAGGTCCTGGTACACCCTGTCCATAGCAGCATTGCCCATGGTGGCCAGAGCTGGAAACCACCCAAGGATCAAATGTTATATTCTATGCCATAGGTTTTATCACAATAAAGAAACAAGGTGGAGATAGGGGCCCAGGCCCTAGGACCCCTCGTCCTTCTCCCCTTCCCCCTTTCCTCCCCTCCTCTCAGGTCTAACTCTCAATTTCCCCACCCTGGCCTGAGGGTGGAGGGCAGAGGCCTCTGGCTCCCGTGTGCATCTCACTGTGTTGCTATCTCTCTCCCTTGTGCGTCTCACTGTGTTGCTCTCTCGCTTCTTTTATCTTGTTGATTTTATTTGTTTTTTTCATTAAAATAAAAAAGGTGTTTAAAATTATTGCAGGGAAAGAGATCCTGGTTCTTCCAGGAAACATTTTTTCTGAGGCGTCTTAATTACCACTGTCAGCAGTGGTCTTTTGTTAACAGAATAAATTCACCTGGATTTGGTTCATAAGAAACGGCAGCCAAACTCATTTTACACCCACCTCCAAAGATAAATCAGCTTCCGACTGGCAATTGTCACCACCAACCCAAGGTCATGGGACTGAAATTGGAAGCTGGCCTATCTTTTTGACATGGAGACAAGTTTGAGGATCTCTTGAACCTGAGAATGAATGTGAAATATTAGCAAGGAAAGCAGGATTTTCCCTCATGTCTGCAAAATACCTCGTAAGATAAACTCTTAAGAGAGAAAGTAAAGACTGAGTACTTGAAGGATTTTGATTTAAAGACTGAGAGCTGTGTACAAGTTTTTCCCCAAATTAAAGAAGATTCTAATAAAATTTGTGCACACAACTGGGATTAGAAAGGTATTGAGTTGCTTATTCCTAGACACTTTGGGGATAGCTTACTCTCAATTTTCTTATCTTACAGGGAAGAAATAATCCCAAAACACACGTTAAATTTGATTTATTTTCCCCACCCCTCTCAAACAAAATACAAAGTGGATAAATAATAACATTATTTGGCTGGAGGGACGCCAGAACTTTCTCTTCTCTTTTCTTTATTCTTCAAATTTCATATGGCTCTTTTTTCCTCAATGAGAAAACATTACTTAACATTATCTAACATTGCTAAAATTAGCTGTTTTGATAAGGAACTCTATTTCCATTTGTAGATTTAAAAAAAAAAAAACACACCTCTACGTGTTTTGCAGGTCATCATCCAATGCTTGCTGTTTAACCATGGCAAAGTGGCTCTATCCTACACCTGGTAGTTGTCTGTGACTAAATTTTAAGGAAATGAACCAAGAGTTTCAGGGGCAATGAGTTTAGGAAAATGCATCTGTGAATTAAAAACAGCAAAACATCCATATCACTGTTTTCCAGGACTGGATTAAGACCTTTAGAGAGCCTAAACTCTTAAAAAGATTATTCTACTCCCTTCCTTTTGTGATTCAAAATACAATAAAAACAAGAGTAAACTGCCCCCATTTTTATTATTATTGAAGCATTATTGTTTGCATTGCCTGGGCTTTGCCAGGATTAAATGGCACACTCTGGAAGTCCAAGTCATGCTTAGGCCACCCAGGTGTTAAAACAAGGCTTGAGGCACGAACCCCGTGCAAGCCATTCCCACAGCTCAGCCTGCACTCAGTGAAAACACTAAACCAGATGCAATTGATCCTGGATTTTCAATCATCTCACATGGCCTAATTGGATCGACCATTTTAATGGAACTGTCTCATCAATTCAAGCAGCCAGTCAATTAACTCTAACAATCCGTTTAACCCATCTCCTGCTCCCCCTCCCCTAACAGGACAATGATTTGAACGTATGGAATTCACAGGTTGTTTTCACATCATGTACACACAGCCTTAATGACGAAATTGGACCCGTGCCACTGCTGAGCTCATCGATTGTACAGAAATCACTGCCTAATATGTGATCTCCCCAGCTTCTTTCAAATAAAATAAAATAAAGTAAGAATCAGTTGGTTTACTACTATAGAGTGCCTTGGCCTGAGGCTTTTGAGGATCATAGAATCCAGCCTCTAAAATGTCTTCGCACAGATTCTGCCAACCTATCTTCAGATGATAGACAACCACGCAGTAAACTGTAGCTCCCACATGCATTCACATGAGTCTCTGTGCTTGGCCATGAGACCGCATATTCCAGAATGTACATAGCACTCTGTGCTGTTTTTCCTCATAAGTATACTTTCCTGGTTCCTCATTTATTTATCTCAAAACTACGGTGGGCTTAGTACAGAAAGGATCCAAGTGTTCTGTCGTCAGCCCCTCCTGGCCACATGTAAGGTCCCAAGGGCCCATAAAAAGTGGTTATAGCACTTGCACATAAATTGCCAAAGTGTGTAAACTGATACAACTTCTATAGTAGGCAATTTGGCAGGACTCTATCAAAATCACAAACACATACACTCTTTGTCCAGAAAGCCCACTTGTCGGAATGTGTCCCACAGATAAACATACTCTCAAATTCACAGAAAAACCTAGGTACAGCATTAGTCCCTGCAGCTTTAGCTCTAATAGCAGAAGGTTGCAAACTGTGCCAGTGTCTGCCAGAAGGTGACTGGCAAGATACAGGACTGTAAATCCGCACTGTGGAACAGCATGCAGCCTTCCACCGAGGAGACTGGGCATTAAATGTGGAGCAACCTTTTGGACACAATGAAAACTTTCTCAGACTCAGGATGAAAACAATTACCTACAGCAGGTTTCCATTTGTTTACTTTTAAAGGAAAAATTTGTTTTTGCATTTTCTCTTTTATGTATAATGAGGCTCTGGAAAAATGTATAAGAATTAGTGAATGCTTCCACCAAGAACTCTGGTGGGTCAGAGCCTGCGGACTTCCAGAAGCAGATGGAAGGTATTTTATCATATTCTCCTTTTTTTTTTTTTTTTTTACACAGAGTCTTGCTTTGTCTCCCTGGGTAGAGTGTCATGACGTCATAGCTCACAGCAACCTCAAACTCTTGGTCTCAAGCAATTTTCTTGCCTCAGCTCCCCAGGCGGCTGAGACTACAGGTGCCCTCCACAATGCCTGGCTATTTTTAAAGACAGGATCTCACCCTTGCTCAGGCTGGTCTTGAACTCCTGAGTTTAGATAATCCACCTGCCTCCACCTCCCGCAGTGCTGGGATTATAGGCATGAGCCACCGCACCGCCATTGAGTTCTCCTCTTCTTAATTCAAATCAGTCTTGAGGCATGACAGACCCCTGGGTGCTAAAAAGAACAGGCAGCTCCAAGTCGAGGGTAGGTTAGATGTCATCAGTGAAGGATTCTCCTCTTTCCAACTTCTGGGATGGTCTCAAATCTGGAACCTGGGACAATGTTATTAGATGGTTTTATTGAGGAAGATGTGGGGAAAGACCTAAGATCTTCCCACTCTCCTATTTCCTGTAGCTGGAAAAGTTAATTCCATCTCATTCAATTAAAATAATAACATTTAGATACAGTGCCTGTAGCTCAGCGGCTAGGGCACCAGCCACATATACCAGAGCTGGTGGGCTTGAATCCAGCCCAGGCCTGCCAAACAACAATGACAACTACAACCAAAAAATAGCCGGGTGTTGTGGTGGACACCTGTAGTCCCAGCTACTTGGGAGGCTGAGGCAAGAGAATTGCTTAAGCACAGGAGTTTGAGGTTGCCGTGAGGTGTAACGCCATGGCACTCTACTGAGGGTGATAGCTTTAAGCTCTGTCTCAAAATAATAATAATAACATTTAGTTAATTCATGCATGCATTTATTGAGGGACAAGATCATGCACCTGCTAATTACTTGGTAAAAAAAAAAAAATTCAGTGCGATTCCCTCACATCTGGAAATGGGTAGATAATCTTAATAACAGAAGATAGTGGGGGTAACTTTGGGAATATTTCTCCGGAATTTGACAAAATTTCCCATACCTCTCTCTCTCCTATTCCAATTGTCTAAAATCTGGTGCACTTCATAGAGCCTTCCTTTAATTACACAACACATTTACTTTGTCACAAATAACATAATATCTGATAGCTTCCCATTTGTTCATTCAGCTAATACTGAGAAACCATTGCTGGAGAGATGCAGCATAGTCGCATGGAGGTAGGTACTATGAGAAAAGTAAAATGCATACTTCTGGCTGATGAGTAGCCAACATTTTCTCCTTTCTGCCATAGACAGTACAAAAAGGGGGAGAAGGAAAAGAAACTAAACCGCTGGCTGTTCCATGACACTCAGATAAACCACCCTGAGCCACCTGCCTCAGGAAATTCATAGATGCAGGAGTTTGGATTCTCAACAACACGAATATTTCAGTAAAACATCAGGTTAATTCAGTTACAATCTACATTATTTTGCTATGTATAATGGGCAATTTTTTACCCAAATTTTTAAGGGAAAAATAAAGATGTGCATTACACATGGACAGTACGACTCAGGAGCAGGGGAGCCCAGCCTACCTCCCGGGGGTGCCAGAGCCTCATGTCTGGGCCTGCCAGGCTCATGGGATTCCAGTCCAGGAGGATTCAGGATCTGGTGGGAGCAGGCCAGAATGATGTCTGTCAACCACTGCAATCAGGGAGGGGGCAGTTAGTTACAGGATTGCCAAGGCAGGGTGAGGGCTGAAACCCAAAGCTCCGCTGTGTGGAGTGGACAGGGAGCCCAGTGCAGACCCTGAGGCCTGACTGCCCATGAGCCATGCAGCCTCAGAAACTCACCATGCTGAACACACGCATCACCAGCTTGGCTACAGCCCGTGATGTAGTGGGGAAGGAAGAGCTCCTGGGAGAGAAGGAAGGGGTGACCTTCCCAGAGTGGGTGACTATGGGAGGGTGGCGTGATCCGCATATTTACCAGGGGAACATTAGCCATCCCAGATGTGCTTCTCCTAGCTGAGAGCTGGCCACTTTCTCAAGGGGCATTTTCCTGAAAGTTTGGGTCCAAACCACCGTGCACATTATACACGGGAGTGCATGATACACAACAAAATACGGTAGGAAATGGAAAATGGCTATCAGTGGTCCTGGACAGACCTTTGGAGATTAATTAAATAAACAAAGTCAATATCAGTTAGAAGGTAAATATTCCTCCAGAGCTTGGGGGTTTTTTTGGTTTTGTTGTGTTTTATTGGTGACGGGATCTTGTTCTGTTTCCCAGAGTGGAGTGCACTGGCACCATCATGACTGTGGCCTCCTGCATCCTTGAACTCCTGGGCTCAAGTGATCATCAGTAAATGCAATCTCAAAGTGCTGGAATTACAGGTGTAAACCACTCCACTGGGCCTTCTTTCAGATTTAAAACACACGAAACTCACAGCATAAGGATGATAGGGAATGAACAGAAGCCATCTGCCTGGAAATAGAAGCCAGATAGAAGCCAATAGAAGCCATTGTTCCAAGAAGGAACAGTGTTATTACAGTCATCCCCATGAGTGGCTACTCTTAAAATAAATAAGTAAACCTCTTAAAAAGGAAAATAACAGGTTGATGAGGTGTCTAGGTGGTCTATCCTATGGTTAGCGAGCAGGCACAGAATACAGAAAGGTGACTGCTAGTATTCCATATTGATATAGCAAAGTGGTCTCCTGAATCTAGGGTCTGGCCTAAAGGCCTAGGGGGTTCTTGGCTTCACGCAGGAAAGAATTCCAGAGTGAGCCAAGGGAGTAAAGGAAAAGCAAGGGTCTTGAAGTGACCAAGACACAAAGGAAGGCCTCCTTGGAGGGAGTAGCCGCTGCCCCCAGAGCAGCGGAGAATAGCACCTTGTGAGTTTCCAGCATTGTGTCTTATACCCGCAATTTAACTTTATGTTAAGCAGAGGATTATTCCTAAGTTTTTTGGGAAAGGGCAAGGAGTTCTCAGAACTAAGGGCTCCTTTTCTTTTTAAACCATCCAGGGTAACTTTTGGGAGTTGTCATGACATCTACAAACTTTAACAGCACAGGAGAGCATTCCTTGTAGTGATACATTATAAACAGAGTATAATGCGCAGAGAAGGTAACCTGAGGTCATTTTCCGTGGCCATCTTGGCTGCACTTGGTGTGGGCTGGCTTCTCCACCCACTCCTGTTTTATCAGAGTCCTTGGTTCAGGTCTCTGGTCTTTAGCCTGCAGCTTTTCTCTCTCAATCTCACACACACTAGTGTCATAGCTAGTGTGTTATACTCTGACACAGTGGTTTTCAACTGCTGTGCTGTGAGAGGATCTTAGGTGTGCTGTGAAATTTTTTTTTTTTTTTTTGAGACAGACATTCACTCTGTCGCCCTTGGTAGAGTGCTGTGGCATCACAGCTCACAGCAACCTCAAACTCTTGGGCTTATGCGATTCTCTTGCCTTAGCCTCCCAAGTAGCTAGGATTACAGGCACCCACCACAACGCCCTGCTATTTTTATTTATTTATTTATTTATTTATTTATTTTGGTTGTAGTTGTCATTGTTCGGCAGGCCTGTGCTGGATTCAAACCCACCAGCTGCTGTGTATGTGGCTGGTGCTCTAGCCACTGAGCTGCAGGTGTTGATACGCCATGAAATTTTTTTAAATCATTAATTAAATTATTTTTGAAAGAAGTTCAAAGCACAATAAGTATATTTTTTTGGTCAACATAATTTAAGTATACTACAGAAGTTTAAGTATAGGTTCCAGTGTGCTGTGAGATTAAAAAGGTTGAAAAACACTGCTCTAATACCAAATGTAATTTTTGAGAGTTGCTAAAAAACTGTTTTTTAATGCCTGCCGTATTTGTATGGTCACTCTGTGTCTGCATTGTGCGATTATGTAACTGTTGTCTGCACCACCCTGTCTCATGTTCAGCCCTCATCTGATCCCAGCTCTCGAGTAGGCACGTCCAGCACATCCCAGTCCCCTGTCCTTGGGTCTTTAGGCATTTTGGTTGTCTATAGCTCGCCCCGTCTGAAAGATGCTACTCCACTTTCTTCTGGCAGAAAGCATTGCTATCAAAAATCTGCGGATAATTGAATTTACTTTCTGGGTCACCGGGTCTTAGCTCTAAAATTTCTTTTCCTTTTTTTAAGTCCAAAACGTTTACTATAAGGTGTCTGAGTGTTGGTCATTCTTGGTTGATATGACAGTCTCAGGAAAATGACAACTTTCAAAATGTAGTTTACAATCTTTCTGAATTTCAGAAAAATTGTTTTAAATTACAGTTCTTAGCTCCATTCCTTTGTTTTGGTGTTTTTGTGGGTGGGAGTTATGTTCCACACCACCCATACAACACCTTTGTCTGGGACCTCCCAACACAACCTCCCCGTTCTCTTTCTTCCAGGCCCTTAGATGCCCCACACCGACCGTGCCGCACCCCTCCCCGCCCCTCACTGCCTGCCTTTCCGGTACGTCACGCATTGTGTCTGCTCCCCCTGGAGACCCATGCACCCCTTAAGAGCCAGCACCCTGTTAGTCCTCCCTCCTGCTTCCCCGAAACCCTTCTCACCCCTCACAGCTCTGAACTCCTTATAGACACTCATCAGATATCCTTATAATTGAATCAAATAAGCTCTTGCCCTGAGATCCCTCCGAGCGGCTCCTGGGGTATTCAGTGATCTGCCTCTAGCAGTAAATCAGAGGATATGACAGGGGTCTAAACATGGAACACGCCTTTAAATTTTTAGTAGGTGGTTGGAAGCCAGGCCTCTGGCTGTCCCCACTCCGTAGGCCTCGCCTCATCCACCGTCATAGTCCTGGATGAAATTCATACACTGATTCTGCTGAATTGATTGTTTGATTTTAAAAGTAGTACATGGCTTCATATGCCGTTATTAACAAGGAGGAGAGGTCACTTCAATTTTTACTTATGCTTGCTAGGTTTGTGGTCCTTTGAGTTTGATCTGCTTTGCCTACCTCACACACTTGCTTTGTTTAATAACATTTTTCTTACAATGTTCTGACTTTTTTAATATAGAAAATAGTTTGCATATACTATATTGAAACAGTCACTTAGGCCGTCTTCAACTAACATCCTATTGATAATTTCCAGGTGATTTAAAGTACTCTCCGAGATTGTTTCTCACCTATCAGATTAAAATAATTTTTTTTATTTCTCATCAGATCAGATTATTATAATCATTATCTTACAAAATTATTTATAAATAAGAACAGGGTTTTCAAGTGTTTTTGCTTGCAGAGCTCCCTAAAATATTTTCAAAAATCACTTATTAAAAATCTTTTAGTGTAGTTTATGTAATTGCAAACAATATCACTTCCAGCACTTCCTATTTCATTACTATTCCAAACATAAAACTGTCACATCACACTCTTAAAAGGCTTTTTCTTCAACAAATTAGTCTATGTTTCTCTTTATTTTTCATTTTTCTTGGGACACAATCTCATTCTGTTGCAGGCCACGGCCTCTGCCTAGCTCACAACAACCTCAAACTCTTGGACTCAAGCAATCTTCCTGCCTCAGCCTCCCAAGTAGCTATGACTACAGGCACCTGCCAACAACAGCTAGCTGATTTTCTGTCTTTAGTAGAGATAGGGTCTTCCTCTTGCTCAGGCTGGTCTCCAACTCCTGAGCTCAAGAGATCCTCCCTCCTCGGCCTCCCAGAGTGCTGGGATTACAGGTGTGAGCCACCAAGCCTAGCCAATTAGTCCGGTGAATACTCAACATTCTGGTAAGAGATCAGAAATCATAGTATGGGTTTACTAAGTCCCTAGAGTATAGAATTGAACCGCCTGAATTCAAATCCTGCTCTATCACCTCCTAGCTCTGTGATTTTTTATAATGTGATTTAACTTTTCTACCCTCTGTTTCTTCACTTGTGAAAATAGCATTATTAACAAGCACCTCATAGCATTTTTGTAGAATGAAAAGAACACATCCAATTAAACACATGTCTGACACAAAGCTAGCCCTTCCTTGGCTACACAGGCATTCTTTGTCTTCTACAGAGCATAATCTGCGGTCTTCGGAGTAGGCTCTTTTCTTGATAGCCTAAATTAATTTTAATAAAGAATCAGAATGCCACTGATACATGCCATACCCGAATACCTACAAAGATAAACTCAATCCCACAACATTCTTTCAGAACCAAGAACAACTACTTGATCAAAACTGAGTATAGGAATGAGGGGTCCTGCAGTGTTAGTGGAAGAGTAAAGACAAGAAAATGCCACTGAACCTGAAATCTTCCACACCCAGGACACATGGTGCTTCTTATCACAAAAATGGCAAGAAAATACACACCTGAAATCCTGATTTTGTTGTTGTTTAAATAGGAATTTACTGGAAACCTCATTAATGGTGATGCTATGCCATTTCTTCTGAAAACTTCATTTAGACAAATTATCTCTTTCAAGAGCAGTAACATTTTATACATCCCCTCTCTGACCAAATCTGCTTTTGAACATGGAACTCCTGATGCTATCCATTTGCAAACACCCGCTAACGGAACCATCCCAGTGCTGTCAGGTAGCAGCTCATAAAAGCAGGCTGCCAAAATCAGTGGACCAATTATACTAAATGAAACAAGCCAGTTACAAAAAGATAAATACTATATGATTTCACTTATATGTGGTACCTAGAACAGAGGCGAAAAAAAAAAAGGAACTTGAAAGAAGGTTACCAGGGACTGGGTGAGAGGAGAGGGAATGGGGACAGAGTTTCAATTTTGTGAGACAAAAGCCTTCTGGAGACAGATAGGTGGTGATGTTGTTTGCCTGACAACGTGACTGCACTGCTCAACACTACTGAACTGTACACTTAGAGTGGTTGAGCTGGTAAGTTTGATTTGTGTGTATTTTACCACAGTCAAAAATGCTACAGGGTGGCCATGAAGTTCATTTACAATTTAAAAAGTTACGACTAAAATTTAAATAGTTAACAACTATTAAACTGTGCACGAACTTTATGGCCACCTTGTATTAATAAAAAAGATCACTGGGCCATAACAAACTCCATTCTCTCTGCAAGTCTGGAGGACAACCAAAAATGTTAGAGGAAGTTGGTTCAGGCTTAACTTCCTTCAGGTAGGAGGAGTTTATTTCTCCTAAGCATGAGGCTGTTACTCAGCCAGACTCAAGGCCTTTACCGTAAGTTGACAATGAGGCCTAGGCTTGGGGAGAGGAGAATTGGAGCCACTGTGGCTGGAGATGTTAGTCTTCTGTGCTTTCTACCAGACTGGGAGTGTATGAGATTTGGGAAGTGGGAGAAGACCACCTTTCAACAAGGCAGAGAGAGGAAGTACACTCCTGCCAGAGCTGATCTGGGAGCTGTGCCCATCACCTCTGCTCTGCCTTGCAGACCACGGGGCGTGTTGTGAATGTTAGAGGTGTGGGGTGAGCATTACAACACAGGACAGGTACGGGGCCCCGCAAACACGGCCTGAACAGATCCTCTCGCCTTCCAGGACAGGCAGAGATAAATGCTCCAACAAAGGGACGAAGAGAACATACAGAAGGTCAAAGGTCAGAGAAAGCAGGTGGCAGCTGGGCCTTCTCCACAGTCCTGTGGGAGAATAGGTCTGTACGGCATTTTGGAGATGATTAGACAACATCCATTTTTATTTTAAAATGTGAGGATTCTGTGATGTAGATTCCAATTCTATTTCTAAGAATTTAGAGTAAGAAATTATAAACATGTATATAGTAGAACCTATAGTTGACCACTTCCCTACACTGCCCACCTCTTTAAGTTGACCTAATTTCCATAAATCAAACATGGACACAGGTACATTTCAATACAACAGGCCTAGTTCCTTATGTTGACACCTCCATGTGTTGACCAATTTATTACTGCCCCTTGGGTGCTCAACTTAGAGAGGTTCTACTGTATATCTAAAAATTTAAGTATAAGAATGATGGGTGCAGAATTCTTATAATGGATAATAGTTGGGTTTGGTTAAAACAAATTTCTTTTTTTTTTATTGAATCATAGCTGCATACGTTAATGCTTTTATGGGGTACAATGTGCTGGTTTTATATACAATTTGGAATTCTTACCTCAAACTGGTTAACAAAGTCTTTATCTCACTTTCTTAATTATTATATTAAGACATTTATATGCTATACATAATAGATATATATCCAGAAGACCAAAAATCACTTTATAACAAAGATATTTGCAACAGAATGTTTATTGCAGTCCAATTTATAATTGCAGTCCAAGTAATGGATGAAGCCCAAGTGCCCATTGACTCATGAAAAGGATTAATAATTTGTGGTATATGTATACCATGGAATATAATGCAGTCTTAAAAAAGATGGAGACTTTACCTCTTTTATGTTTACTTGGATGGAGCTGGAAAATATTCTTCTTAGTAAAGAATCTCAAGAAAGGAAGAAAAAGTATCCAATGTACTCAGTTTACTATGAAACCAATATATAATCACCCACAATTTCAAATTTTGAATAGTTATACAATGCACTACCAAATGTTTTGCTTTAAAAGTATTTATTTAAGAATGTTTAATGAAAAATATCTATTCCATGTCTTTATACAAACAAAGTAGATTCAATAATAGTTGTTTAATATAATTCCATTCTTTAAAAGGTAAATACATAGATAAATGAATAGATACAAATAATAGGTATTTCTCTGAAAGCATAAGTAGCAAATTACTCATAATACTCATTTTATGAATGATGATGTTACTGGTGATTTTTACTGTCACATGTTTGCTTTAGTGAAACTTCAATTGGATCTGAGTTGGTTTTGAAAAGCAAAAAGAAGTTTTTCTTAACAAACATAGAAGGTACACCCTACGAGTATGTGCTGAGTGTGCATGTGAAGCTTGGGATGAGCAGTGATGAGTTTGTACAGTGGTTCTCAAATGACAACCCTGGGCATCCCGAGACGGTTTTCAGGAGGTCTGTGAAATCCAAACTGTTTTCAAAAACTGCTAAGCTGTTATTTGCTTTTTTGCTGTGGTGATATTTGCACTGATAGTGTAGAAGCAGCAGTGGGTAAAGCTTTTGAAACCTCCCCACAAGCAGAGGCAGTGGCCAAACTTGACTAGCAAGACACTTTATTTTTCACTGTCACACACATGCAATAAAAAAAATGGCAGTTCCACTTCAGAGTGTCCTTGATAAAGCAGTAACAGCTGTTAATTTTATTAAATCCCGATCACTGAACATTTGGGTTTTTAATGTACTGCGTAACAAAGTGGAGAGTACACAAAAAACACAACTGCTACAGACCACAGGACGACAATGGTCCCAAAGAAAAGTACTGGGGCCCCTGGCTTAACTGCACACTGAACTGGCCTGTCCCCAACATCCATAGTGTTGTTAGTACTTGAAAAATTACAAATTATTCTGATGCGGACTTGGGTATTTGGCAGGTGTGTTCTTGAGAAAGAGCAATGGAGCCTGTCATGGCAAGGTGAACAATGGAGGGTGCTTGTTGCCAGTGATAAAATATAAGCTTCCAAGTGAAAATTGAAATTGCAGCAGCCACCATGAACCTAACGGCTCTGCAGCATTTTAAAGGTTTTTCTAATGATATCAGTGGCAATATTAATGAATACCATTGTTTCAAGTTACATTAAAAATCAATCATTGGCCAGGTCTGGTGGCTCATACCTGTAACTCTAAGACTTTGGGAGGCTTGAGGCCAGGAGTTCAAGACCAGCCCAAGCAAGACCAAGAGCCTGTCTCCATTAAAAAAATAGAAAAATTAGCCCAGAGTGATGGTGGGTACCTGCAGTCCCAGAGATACTTAGGAGGCTGAGACAGGAGAATTACTTGAGCCTAGGAGTTTGAGTTTATAGTAAGCTATGATGATACCACCACATTCTAGCCCAGGCAATAGAGACCCTATTTTAAAAAAGAAAAAAAAAATTATAACTTGGAAGAGCTACATAAGTCAGTGAGTATTTTGAAGATGACCCATGAAAACTGTTTTAAGAATCACATATGGTTAAAGACCTATTCCACGTGTGAGACAAAACCATGAACTTTAATATAACCAATTACAAAAGTTCATTGCTACAGTTTCAAATTCCACATTGTCACTAACCTTTAAAAAAACTACAACTTAACAGTATGGCAATCACTCAAAAAATTAAAAATAGGATCACCATACAATGTGGCATTTCTAGGTATTTGTCAGATATTTGTGCAGCCGAGTTTATTCACAATAAACAAAAAGCAGAAGCGACTCAAGTGTTCATCAACAAATGAACGGAGAAACAAAATGTATGGTATTTATTATCCAGCCTGTCCCAAAGGAGGGCATCAGGGACTGACCTCGTGACTATTTTGTTTTGAATATTTGTTTATGTGGGACAATGGAACGTACAAAAACAAAACATCAGTGGAGTTGGTTCCTGATCCCCACCCTTTGGGATCTGACTGTGCAAATTCTGACAGATTAAGTCTCGATGACATTACGCTAGGTGAAATAAACCAGTCACAGCTGGGCTCCGTAACTCATGCGGTAATCCCGGCACTCTGGCAGGACGAGGAGGGTGGATTACCTGAGCTCAGGAGTTCAAGACCAGCCCAACCATCTCTCTACTAAAAATAGAAAAAGTAGCCAGGCATTGTGGCAGGTGCCTGTAGTCCCTGCTACTTGGGAGGCCGAGGTGAGAGGGTCGCTTGAGCCCACTCTACCCAGGGCACAAAGTGAGACTCTGTCTCAAAAACTATAAAAACCAATATAATAATAAGAAATAAAATAAAAAAGAAAAAGAAATAAGCCAGCCACACAGAGACAAATATTGTATGATTTTACTCACATGAGGTATGGAGAATAGTCAAATTCATAAAGACAGAGTAGGATGGTAGTGACCAGGGACTGGGAGGTGGGATGAGGAGTTAGTGTTTAATTCAGAGTTTCAGTTTTGCAAGACAGAAGGAGTTCTGGAAATGAATGGTGGGGAAGGCTGTAAAATGACATGAATGCACACTTAAAAATGGTTAAAATGGTTTTAAAAATAAAGGAAGGAAGGAAGGGAGAGAAAGTGCTACTTGTCAAATTTGGGGAACCACATCAATGAAAAATATCCACAATTATGTGCATCGCTCTTAAAATATTCTTTCTTTTCCAAGCATAAATTTCCATGAGGTCAGATTTTCTTCACATACTTCTTCTAAAACAACATATTACAACGATTTGAATCTCGAAGCAGAGATAAAAATTCAGTTACCATCTATCCAGCTGGACAGAAAATAGATTTGCATAAAGGTAAAACAACATTACCCTTCCTCCTCCATATCCTTTGTTTGAGAAAATTTAGTTATTTTCCATAAAAATATGTTTTGGTGTTAACATGTAATGGCTTCCTTATTATTTTTGAATGAATTAATAATATGTTTTAGCATCTTTCTCAGTCCTGAATTCTAACATGATTAGTATCACTGGATATAACCCACATTTTGTAGTCTTTGACGATTTTTAAGAAAGTAAAGGATCCTGAAACCATAAGAATTACTGACTGAGCACATAATAAATGCTGAACAAAACATTTACCGAATGAAATCACCTCTTTTCCGGCAATGTACCTGATAGAATAAGAAGCCAGGACTTCTCAGCCTCTATGCCAATCAATTCATCCCATTTCTCCAGAAATCTGCAGGAGACTTTTCTCGCACTGTGGCACCTGCCGGAAATCTTGCTATGCCCTGCTGCCTGTGAAAACACAGATCCTACTCTCTTAAAAACCATTTGCCCAAAGTGTTGTCAAACAACTAACTGCACATAATTGAGCTTCTGAAAGAACATGCCCTGGGGTAAGTTTAAAAGAAATGTTGCAAGTTAAGATAGTAGATGATTATGTGAAACGTACCTCAATATTGTCAGAAGACTGCTGTCTTAGGAAGCTTGCAGTTGGCAAACGGGGTTCCAGGCCTGTCCACTGGGTTCTCTCCCTGGATTGCTTTGTCCAGATTCCTGCTGCCTCGGAAGTTGTTGTAATTCATGTTGCATTATAATCCTGGATTTGTACTAAGGAGTGATTAACACAAAAGAAAAAAAATCCCCTCATTACTTGAGATACATTCCCAAAGTTGAATACAAAAACTCCTCACGTAGACAGAAGAGCTGGAGATGTGGCTGCCAGAGGACCCGTGCTCTTGTCTCTTTTGCTCAGTTAGATTGATGGGCTGAGCATTAGTTGTGGGAGTAAATTATAAGGGCTCTTGTGGTTGAATTTTCCAAAACTCTGTAAGGTGAATGTTGAGTTTTCTTAATGTCTAAGTGCACTCACTTGCTTTTTGTAAAACACTGTCTTGGTGCTCAACATGGGGACCAGGACAGCTTCCCCTGCCCACACCCTGACTCCTTGCCTCCGGGCTCTGTCTGGCCACCGGAGGCCACTCAGCCAGAGTAAGGACAAGCTAGGAAGGTAACACCACCCAGGAAAATGCCTCAACCGACGACTTGCAACAGCTGATACATAAATGGCTCAACTCCCTTTCTCTTGGGATGGGACAACCCTGGAATTTGCTTCACTGTTTCTTGGGAGTCCCCAGAGACATGGAGCATAGCTGGCCCTCAGAGTCATCTGGTCAATAACACATACTTCATTGTTTTCCTTTGACATCTCAATTTCCTACTTCACTTCTGATGTTTCCTAGCTTCACCTTCCCAATAAACTACTTACACAAACATCTATGTCTTGGGAGGCTGTTTTTAGGGAACCCAGGCTAAGATTTGATTTAAACAAGCACAGTGGCACATACCTGGGACCCTAACTAGTGGGGAGGCTGAAGAGAGGACCAGTTGAGCTTAAGAATTCTCTTATAGTAAGCTGTGATAATCAGGTGTCCGCACTAAGTTCAGCACCAATATGGTGACCTCCTGGAAGTAGATGACACCCCTGAGGAGGGGCGAACTGGCCCAGGTCACAAACAGACCCAGGCCACGCTCCTATGCTGATTAGTAGTGGGCTTGCCACTGCCAATGGCCACTGAACTCCAGCCTGAGCAACACAGTGAGACTGTGTCGAGGGTGGCGGGTTCAAATCCGGCCCCAGCCAAACTGCATCAAAAAATAGCCAGGCCTTGTGGCGGGCGCCTGTACTCCGAGCTACTGGGGAGGCTAAGGCAAGAGAATCCCCTAAGCCCAGGAGTTGGAGGTTGCTGTGAGCTGTGTGACGCCATGGCACTCTCCCGAGGGCGATAAAGTGAGACTCTGTCTCTACAAAAAATAAAAATAAATAAAAATAATAAATAAATAAATAAATCATTGTCACAGCTAAAAGAAAGAAGCACCTATCAGCGTCTGAATTTTCAATCAACTTTGTTTTTTCTTTTCTGTTTCCTCTTAGCTTTGGTGGTTAATGGGTGATGGGCTCTCACCTACACCTTCTGTGTGGAGCAACCCCACTATTCCTAAGACATAGTGTAGCCTGAACAAGAAGCAAGGAAGTTTGTTTCTTTTTTTTTTTTTCCCCAAAGCAGTATCAGGGCACTTTCTCCACAGAAGGTCGGTATTTCTATTGTCCCCACAGCTACCTGCCAGCTGCATCCTGTTTTCAGCACCTATGGCATCCCCAGGCAGAAGCCAAGGAGGACCAGTCCCCACCAGGGTGAAAGAGGAGAAAACACAGCTGGACTGAGCAAGCGGCCCCCAGCCCCCTCGACTGGACAGTCCCAGGCCTGGCCTGCCTCTCAGCCCTTGCCCTGCCCTGGTGACCGAGTGTTTGCATGGGCTTTGCCCCCAGTTATCTGTGTCCCTTGATCTCGGTTTGCTTTTCTGGCCTCTGACCCCTCTGCCAGCCCAAACTCCAAGCGTTTATCGTGCTCTTTTGTCCCAGTCACTGCTCTGTCCTGGCCGTCAACACCACATGAGCGCAGAATGAGAGAAAGAGACAGAGAATTCCATTTAGTCAATTGAGTGGTTAAAAGGAAAAACAGGTTGCTTTTGTTTTTTCCTTTTTAAGTAAGTAACTTGTTTGACTTGTGTTGACCAGCCATTTGACCTAATCGACTCGACGGTTCCAATGGTCAAGCTGATAGAATTAGGTAAATAAATGAGAAAGAGCAGAGGAGTTCAAGGCCTCCTGTTGTCACTCCCTCCTCCTGGTCTCAGAGTCAGAGAGATTGTGACTGAGAAGCAGAGTCCCCCAGCTTGTACAAGGAGGGGTCCAGTCTTTATTTCGAGCAAGAGAGTCATGTTTCAGGAAACACAAGCCTTCAAGCTGAACTCACCATCTTCAGAGTTCTAAAAACATTCTGTTTAGAAAACAAAACATGTTTTGTTCAGAAAACAAAAACAAATCCCTCCCTGAGGTATCCATGCCCTTGGTGGTACAACGAGATCTTATTTACCAGGGTGACCTTCATGATGTCTCCTTCCCGCTTCCTAGGGGCTCCTCCACAGTAAACTGCTTGCACCCACATCCCTTACCCCAGGCTCCACCCAGGGGTAAGCCCAACTGAGACACCTGGCTCATAGTAGGTTTTTCATCAATGTTTTTTAAACAAATGGGTAAGTAAATAAATCCCTACTGTGGCTAGTCTGGACACGACAGTGTCTAGCAAAGCCTTTCTCACAGTGTGAGATATTAGTATAAACCAGCCTGAGAGGAATGGATGCAAAGAAATCTGAGGGCAAACTTGAATCTCCTGACTTTTATAAAACAATGCGATGCTATTTACAAGCCATTCACATACAACTGGTCTCCAAGAATCCAGGCCTGCACCCCGTGGCTGCATTCTTCAGGGGATAGACACACGTTTCATCTGGGCAGAAAGCCACCGTTTTCAAACAGGTTCAGTAGTCACAGCGTATTTTCAAACACTCGCATTTCTGAGCAATTAGACAAAGGTCATGGATTAAACTAAACTGGGGGTAGAAACCAAATAGTTCATTTTCAACTAGTTACGCACCATTAGAATATCCTCAGTTTCACTCTCCACGAGCCTCCTAGAGTTTCTTGAAGGCCCCTTTCAACATCTGGGAACAGCTGGAGGTGCTGGCTCTGCTGGGAGTGCTCCTTATATGGCCTCATGTAAACAATCATCAGGACACATTAATTTCTCAAGATTCCAAAATAATTAAGGTAACAATAATCCCTCAGCCACACACAATCCCCCACTTTTATGAGCATGGTGGAGGGAGGTGGTGGAGGTTAGCCCTAGCCTCTGCCCTGGGGACGGTAATACCACACACCCCAGAGAGCCTTTAGGGGAAAGGTCCCCCTCCCCGCCTGTACCTATAAGGAAGGGGCAATCCTATGCATACCCAGGCAAATTGTCCACCCCCATATAACCACTTCCACCTCTAGTTTATGATTTGGGGGAGATCCGCATGATCATAGTTCCTGAAAGCAGGAACTTGGATATTTATACGTTCATGTTCATAGCAGCATTATTGGCGATAACTAAGAGGTGGGAGGAAACTAAGTGTCCACTGGCGGATGAATGAATGAACAAAACGGGATATAGCCATACAATGGAATATTATTGGGCTTCAAAAGAGAAGAAAATTCTGGCACGTCAGGACGTGGATGTACCTTGAGCACATTAAGCTGAGTGAAATAAACCAGTCGCAGGAAGGCAAATACTGCATGCCTCCATTCACATGAGGGAGCTAGAGCAGTCAAATTCACAGAGCCAGAAAGTAGAACGGTGGTTGTGAGAGGCTGGGCGGGGGATGGGAGAGATAGTGTCTAATGGACAGTGAGTTTCAGTTTGGGAAGATGAAAGGGGTTCTGGAGATGGAGGATGGTGATGGTTCAACAACTACGGGAATGGACTTAAGGCCAGTGAACGATATACTTAAAAATGGTTAAAATGCTTCCTAAGAAAAGATGGAGACTTTCCATCTTTTGTGTTTGCTAGATAAAACTGAAACATATACTTCTTAGTGTTTCGCAAGAATGGGGGAAAAAAAAATCCGATATACTCAATACTATTATGAAACCAATATATAAACTACATGTGCACATGAAAGAAAAACAAGTATAGTCTAACACGGGGGAGGGGAGAAGAAAGACAGGGAAGGGGGTAAGAGGGAGGGCGATTGGTGGGACCTCACATGTACAATGTGAGGGTGTTCAGCAAGCCCCCGAGTGGAGGGCTCAACTACAAATTGGACTTAACCTTAAAAATGAAAACACATAACTCAAATATTTGCACCTTCATACTGATCTGAAATTTTTAAAAATCTTATAATCATCTAAATTGAAAAAAAATGGTAAAAATGGTAATTTTATGTATATTTTACCACATTTTTAAAAAGAGACAGAATATTTAAGCCATGCCTTCACAGCAGGGCTTCCAAACTCAATGCCTCCAAGGATCAGGTGGGTTTCTCAGGTGGTAAACCAAAAAGAGGCCACTGTGTCCACTGGAGAGCAGAGCCGAGCCTTGTCTGACACAGCCACCTCTCCTCGGCTCTCAGGCAATCCAGCACAGCAAGGCCAGCCTAGAGTATCAGGAATGATCACTGTCCAGGGCCCAGTGTGAGAAGCACAGGTGACTTAGGGCAAAGAGTCAAAAAAATATCTGGGGGTTAAATATCTGGCAATGGCAGCATTTGCCAAAGATGTCAGTAAATGGATAGTCAAGGCAGTATCAGTGGTCAGAGGAGGCTCCAGGAGCAAGCAGTGGAAGTGTGGGATTATCCCCAAAACAAGCGGCATAAGTTGTGCTGAGGAGTGATGCTAGTGGACAGGCACTGTGACTCAGGGAGGCTGCTGATAGCATTGAATACTGTCAAGACAGAGGACGGTGAGCTGGTTTCAAGAAGCCATTTGGGCTGGTCGTGGTGCTTATCACGCCTATAATGTCAGCACTTTGGGAGGCTGAGGTAGGAGGATTGCTTGAGGGTATGAGTTCAAGACCAGCCTGGGCAATATAGTGAAACGCTGCTTCTAATTAAAAAAAGAAGAAGAAGAAGAGAAGAAGAAGAAGGCAAAGCAGCAGCCATTGAGGGTCCTGGGTCAGAGTGCAGGCAGAGTCCCCAGAAGAAACAAAGATGGATCAATAAACATCAAGAACACATCCACTTTTTTGCTGATTCTTTAAGAACATCTCTGAAATCCTCCCACTATTTGTGCCCTGGTTTCTTATTGCTGCTGTGATTTAGGACCCAGCTTCTATTCACCTGCTAGCAAAACCCTCCTGACTTCCTGGCCATCCAGGCCACCTGCTAGCTCCCAGTTAGGGCAGATCACCCACTCCTCAACTCTGTGCCTCACCCCATGACATTGCCTCTGCTGTGGTGAGTGTTGATTTCCAGTATTGTGACCACAGTGTGCAGAAAGGATCTCCAGACAGAGAGTCAAGAGGCCTAGATCTCAACAGCTATAATGTCATGTCCTCCACCCCATCTTCTTCCATATTCCCTGGCCTCACTTCCTCCATCTGTAACTCCAAAGCTTGGGCTCTGGGATCTCTAAGGGATCATTAGACTCTAATATCCTATCATCCTACTGGCCCTGCTTCTCCAAGAAATGCACAAGCATCAGAATGGATGACCCGGCATTGTGTAACCGCCTCACTCCCTGAGAGATTCCCGTATGGTTGTCATCAACTAGGTGATTACTAGGCTAATGTTCATTTATACAGCCCATGAAAGCATGTTCAAGAACATTTAAATAATGGTATTGCTACCAGTAGGACTCAGAAAGGGCAGCACTTCCGTTGTGTGGCTACACAATGCCAGCAACGAGTCAACTCAGCCCATTCAAACTCCTCAGTTCAGGAAAAAAACAATGCTCTTATTAAATTCCAAAGAAATATTGTCAGTCCATTCTGTGGTCTCATTTAGTGAATTCACAGTGGTGGGAAAGGAGTTATTTGATCCAGTGGGGATGAAGTAGCTGGTTTGTTTGATAACAGTTATCTTGTCCTCCTGTGGATAGTCTTGATGGCATCATGTCTAGTCCAACCCCAATTAATTCTGAAGTATGTTACATTACAACTGAAAACACAAAAGGATTATTGGCTTGATGAATGAAGACTGCTATCTTTGTCAGTAGAGAATTAAGGGCCCATCTGGAAAATACACATCTATGGTTTGAATATGGGTTCCCTCCAAAACTTGTACTGAAAATGAATCTCCAGTATGGCAGTATTGAGAGCTGGACCCTTTGAAAGGTAGTTGGATCATGAGGATTCTGCCCTCGTGGTGGGGTTAATCCATTGGTGAATTAATGGACTAACAGGCTAGTGGTTTAAAGGTGTACCCAGTAATGCACCATTAATGGGATGGGAATGGGACTCGCAGCTTTATAAGAAGAGGAAGAGACCGCCGAGCTAGCACAGTCATCACCCTCCCCAGAACACCCTGCACCGACCCACCCACAAGAAGGTCCTCACCAGATACAACTCACAATTGTGGACTTCTCAGCCTCCATAACCGTAAGAAATAAATTCCTTTTCTCTGTAAATTACCCAGCTTCAGGTTTTCTGTTACAAACAACAGAAAACTGACTACGACAAAAGCCAAAATCCTTCCCCTTGCCAATTGCTCTCAGCAAGTCCACATTTCAACTGTGAGCTTGTTGTAGGGAGATTATCTAGGTGACAGGACTTCCTTAGCTGAGGTGGCCCAGGAGGGCCTCTTGGAGCCCTAAAGGAAGAGAGTGTGCCGCTCCAGAGAGAACACGGGGGAGGGCTGCATCTTGAAGGCGGAGAAGGACTTGCCCCACTTAAGAATGAAGAAGACAACATGGTTCATGGAGAGATTAGTGAGCAAGGAGGCAACCGTGCCATGGGAAGCTGCAGAGGCTGAGGGGTCAACCAAAAGGCCACCCAGCCAGTACCCAGCCAGTGTTCAAGGCTCAGATCTATTGTCAAGTGTGATAGGAAGAAGCCATTGCAAAGCTTCAAGTCAATGAGTGACATGGTTCTGTTTTAGTTTCAAAATACTGCTGTGGCTATGTGTGGCAATGACACACATATTAGCA
This sequence comes from Arctocebus calabarensis, assembly GCA_963573935.1. Taxonomy (NCBI): domain Eukaryota; kingdom Metazoa; phylum Chordata; class Mammalia; order Primates; family Lorisidae; genus Arctocebus; species Arctocebus calabarensis. Next base: position 65,551 of record CAUYON010128455.1, read on the forward strand.
GAGCCAACAGTTTTGAAAAAAACAGTTTAATTCTGCTAAGTTCAGTGTTTTCCAATTAGTATGATCATAAAACCCCCTTTTCCCCCCTGGAGCACTTTGAAGTTTCATGACTGTAAGACACAGCCTGGCAGAAGCAGTTCATTTCCCAAAGAACTATTTGTTGTTACAAATGTTTTGGGCATCCCGTACTGAAATCTTGGACCCTCTCTAGATGGTTTTAATAAAAAGAAAAGCAATAAATAATGTCTAAATTAGAAGAGTACATACTTGGCATCACCTACCACAGTGAATACTTTTATCATCTTCATTTTTTTTAGATAAGCAACTGGGAGTTAAAAATATGGAGTAATCTCCTGAAAAATCACATAGCTCATAACAGTTAACTTCAGGACTCTTAGCCACCACATAATAAATCCCTAATCATGACAACAGGCACTCTCAAAACCCTGCCTTCCTCTATGGGTTTTACCTGAGTTTCACAGAGCATAATTATCTCCTCTTACCTATCTTCATTTTCTTCTCTGAAAGGTGCAGAGGTCCTTTGCTGGTGAGTTTACATATATCTATAGTTTAGTGCATCCTTTCCAGCCTGTTACTTAGACAATTGTTCTTTGCTCTCTGCTTTTAGGTAGAAAAGAACAACAGCCAGGAAGGTAATGGAGACTTCAGCCATATGGGCCCTTGGAATCTTCATCACAACCTCCCAGCAGGTCATGTACGAATTCCTCAGAGACCAACACATAGCAGGATGCCTTGTTCAAGTGCACCAAGTTATGGATTAGTCACTATACCAAACCTGTATGATCAGACACCAGGAGGAAGCCAATGCATGGCTCTGTTTAAAAACTATCTATGGAAAGGGGTGGCTCCTGTGGCTCAAATGAGTAGGGCGCTGGCCCCATATACCAAATTTGGTAGGTTCAAACCTGGCCCTGGCCAAAACTGCAAAAAAAAAAAAATTTGTATATAAGGTCTTGTTCCATCACCCCGGGTAGAGTGCATGTTGTTATACCTGACACAGCATCCAAGTTGGGGCTCAAGTGACTCTCCTGCTTCAGGCTCCCCAGCAGCAGAGACTACAGGTGCTCACCACTATGCCTGGCTAATTTTTCTAATTTTAGTAGAAACAGAATCTTGCTCTTGCTCCAGTTTTGACCTCCTGGCTTCAAGAAATTCTTCCATGCCATCCTCCCGGAGTGCTAGGATTGCAGGTGTGAGCCCCTGTGCCCAACCAATTTTTAAAAAGTACAAAATATCTGAATAGATAAGTCACAAGAGACAAACTAGAAATGTCCAGTAAAACCACTGGAAGATATTCTTTCCCATTATTTATTGATGATAGATAAACATAGGGCTAAGAAAGTAACCAAATTCAGGCCGGGCGAAGTGGCTCACACCTGTAATTCCAACACTCTGGGAGGCCAAGGCAGGAGGACTGCCTGAGCTCAGGAGTTTGAGACTAGTTTGAGCAAGAGTGAGATCCTCTTGCTCTCTACTAAAAAATGGAAAAAATAGTAGGACTTGCCCTGCTCAAGAATGAAGAAGAGAAAGTGGCAAGAGATTAGTGAGCAAGGAAGGGGCATGTCATGTGAAGCTGCAGAAGGTCAGGGATCAACCACAAGGCCCCCCAGCCAAGGCTCAGGGCTCAGAGATGGTGTCAAGTTCGACAGGAAGCCATTGAAAAGTTTTAAGTCAATCCTCTACTAAAAACGGGGGGGGGGGATGGGGAAAGACTAGGATTGTGGAAGACACTTGTAGTCTCAGCTACTTGGAAGGCTGTGGCAAGTGGATTGCTTGAGTCCAAGAGTTTGAGGTTGCTGTGAGCTAGGATGACACCCACAGCACTCTACTCAGGGCAACAGAGAAAAGACTCTGTCTCAAGAAAAAAAATTCTACTAGAAAATGCTCCACCTAACCATGTATTTCTAATATATATATTACTGACTCTTACCTGGCACCAGACTAGGCAGTTGAGGCAAGGAGGATGAGTCAGATTCTTCCCAAGACTTTACCCTAATGGGAGCCAGCAAGGAAGGGCCCTTTGGTCTCTCTGTTCATACTGCTGAAGGTCTTAGTCTGGAGCAACTCTCGGCCACACCTAACTACCGCCCTCCCTGGGAAAACACAATTCACATCCTCACTGCCGGTCAGCATCGGGAAAGAAAGAAGTTAATACTGCCAATGACACATTGAGAAACGAAGGGTTATATGGCCAAGGCACAGCATTTACATCACTGACTCCAGCTGTCTTCAAGCCCAGCTCCAACTCTAATGTTCCCTTGATTTTGATACTTAAACCAATACATATTCCTGCCTTTCTCTAAGCTAAGTCCAGACAGGATCTGTTGTCTGCAACTAGAGTGCTAGTTAATAAACTAAATAAATACATCATTCTTCATCTCTAAGACGAATAAAAATCTAAGAGTGGTGAAAACACTCTCTTGTGAAGATCCCGACTCCCCTGCTTTGCTGAACACATGCTCATAAAGGTGGCCACACAGCAGACACAGGACATTGCAGTGAGTGGGCGCATGTGGGTTCTAGAATCAGATAACCAGGTTCAGGACTTGGCCAGAAGTCCTATGAGCCAGAAAAGTTGCTTTAAATCTCCAAGCCTCTATATCCTCCTCTGTCAAATAGGTGTAATGATAAAAGTATATTGCTTGTAAGCCTTTTGAAAAGAAACACTAGCTAGAGTTCCTATCACAGCATAAGCATTTAATAGAAGTTTAGCACTTATGTTGAAAAGCACACCAAATCATTTACCTATGTGATAAGAAACCACCAACCAAGGTAGCTCTTTGGCACACAAATGACAACCTGTAAGCACCCAAGTAGCTGTGTACCGTGAGTTGTGTAGTATTATTCTCACATGAAGCTTTTGTACGTATTGCCTATCCTTCTGCAACACTCTTTTCTCTGTCTTATTTTTATCTTCCCTCATCTACTTCATCTGTTTCTTCCTATCAGACCATAACTCACCTGTCACAAACTCAAACAAAACTTCCCTTGACTTTCTCAGGTGAAAATAAAGCCACTTTATTCATACCACTCTGTGCTTTCTTTCTCAATGTTTGCCATGTTTGCAATTACTTGTGGTTATCTCATAAATGTTCACCTCCTCTGCACAGAGGCATGAAGTCAAGGTCACATCAGCTTTCCACATCACGTTACACCCCCTGTCTGGAATATGGTTGGCCATTAAAAAGTATTTTATGAGGCCAGGCATGGTGGCTCACACCTGTAATCCTAGCACTCTGAAAGGCCAAGGTGGGAGAATGGCTTGATCTCAGGAGTTGGAGACCAGCCTGAGCAAGACCCCCATCTCTACTAAATAGAAAAATCAGCCAAGTGTGGTGGCAGGCATCGATAGTCCCAGGTACTCGGGGGGCTGAGGCAGGAGAATTGCTCGAGCCCTAGGAATTTGAAGTTGCTCTGAGTTATGATGACCCCATAGCACTCTAGCCTTGCTGACAGAGTGTATTAAAAAAAGAAAAAAATTTCTGAATAAATGTATTAATTAAATCATCATAAAGGCCAGCGTGCTTGAAACTCTTTAGCATAGTTACGCACCACCCAACAAACTTTGCCTTAAAATTAAATGATGCTCAGTCATGAATTGCTCTAATGCTGGCCATTTACCCAGCCTGAGAAAAGCTCTTTTAACTTACCTTGAATCTTCTTTTTTGGACATGCATAATGTCAGGAAACCTTTGAGACTTCAGTGCTAATTGTGCACCCGCTCTAATAAAACAAGGTTTTAGTCTGGAGCAACTAGTGCAGTGATTTTCAACTGGTGTTTTGTGACACCAGGGTGTGCTGTGAGAGGATCTTATGTGTGCTACAAAAATTTTTGAAGGTCATTAATTAAGTTATTCCAAAAGAAGGTCAAAGCATGGCAAGCATAGTCCTTTCTTTACTTTTTTTCTCAAGCAACGTAATTTAAGTGTCCCGTGGAATTTTAACTATAGGTTCGAGTGTGCCAGGAGATAAAAAAGGTTGAAAACACCATCTTAGAGTAATTTGGCACCAGAAGAATTTAAAGAGGATAAAATGTAAAACAATCCACCAAATGAGTTGAAACTGAGTGACTCTGAGCACCGAGAGGAGTTAGGGTAGAGGACATCGTCTGGGTCAGAAGTCTTGAAAAATTAATTGGCATATAGAACTTTGATTTAAAATAAAAATAACCAACTCAGAAAAAGACAGGAAAGTAAATCAAGGATTAAAATAAGGGAAACTAGGGCCTGTATAGAGACAAACACAGTGTGCTATTGTGTCACATGAAGTTATGTCCCGGGGGATGCACTCAAAAGGCCTTTGCACAGGCATAGGGACCCTTAGTGCTTAACAGTTTAAAAGTCTAACAAAGTGCAAGAAAATTCACTCCTCAGAGTGAATCACTAAAACATGTCCTTCCAATAATTTTTATGTGTCTTAAATCATTGAGATAACAATGAAGATTTAATTTTGTATCCTACTTTTTTCACCTGCAAAAAGAACCATTTTTTTCTCATATAACTATGAAGGACTACCATTAAAAAAGGGTGAAAGCAATTACTTAAAGTCTTCCTAAAAATCACAACCTTTGATTCTGTATTCATCCTAATTCTATTCTATCTGTATTCATCCTAATTCTATTCATTCTAATTCTATTTATATCTAGGCTAAGAAAAGAATCCAGAATAGAAAGTTACTTATGTACAAAATTTTAATTGAAATATTATTTATAATAGTAAAAAATTAGAAACAGACATAATTTCCAATAAAAGGGAAAAGGTTAAACAGATTGTGGTAAATCCATAAAATGGACTACCTGGAAGTCACTAAAAATGATCTTTCCTACAAATGTTTACTGGCAAAGGGTAATGATTCACAAATAATGGTAAATAAAGCAGAATATGAAACTATGTGTATTTATATGAAGTTTTTAAATATAGCTACAAATTTACATAAAATTATGCACAGAAAAAATTTAAAATATTATCCTCAAAGTGTTCACCATTATTATTTCCAAGTGGTAGGATTTAAGTGATTTTTATGTTCTCAATATATTTTTATATAATTTCTAAATATTATATAATAAATAGGCATTAAAGTTTTCCTTTTATCCAGAAGAGGAAAGATATTATTTTTAGAGAGCCCCTTGATTGAGTTAATGCATAAAAATCATTAAGAATTTTTTTAACTTGAATATTCCTACTCTGCATATGAATGATAGCTATAAATAAATCATAATTGTATGACAGTCCTTAATTAGGTGGAAATAGTAGTACTTAAAAAAACTTCCTTGGGTTGAATTTTAAAGCTCTGGATTCATTAATTCCCAGCTAAGTACTAGAGCTGTCAGGACCTTCATCAGTCATTGCATATCCAGGCCAATTTTTTGATGACATTTTGAAATGGTATTTCACCAGCTTCATGAATAGAAATGATCAAGATGGTAGAGAATGGAATTTTACAAACTCTTCATGTCAAAGTTTATTTTTTCAGAGACTTATTTGTGTTTCTGTCTCTAAAACAACATAGTCCAGCTCATTCATAGAACACCAGGCAAAAAAAAAAAAAAAAGACATTAATGACCCATGACGAGTTAGAACAGATTTCATAGGCTTAGTAGAACTCCCAAGTAGTGGCCCAACTCACAGGCCATGGGAGAAGGGAAGGAAGGGCAGAGGAAGAGGATGGGAGTGAACTGCCTATGAAGGACCAAGGTGCTTGAGGACCAGACCCTGGCCCCAGGGACATACTATTCATGTTTATATTTGTTTTAAAATTTGAAGTAGAATATTATACTAGAAAGGACTCCGACTTCAGAGTCAAACTGAGTCTAAGCCCTGGCTCTATGTACCTAGAAAAGGCATAACTACTTTGGATATTTACCTCTCTGAGATTTCAGTATATCTGTAACATGGTGATAGGGCTTCTTACAACAGCCCTGTGAACAAATCTCCAATTTCTTTAATATTGGCAATCTATTTTTGTTTTTAATGTCAAAAACTGAGGGTGGGGGGAAAACTACAGACAGAACTGTGGGAGTCGTTGGGCGTCACTGGGAGTAAGACTCTGGGTGGGCAATCAGTCACAGGTTTGAATCTTGCTCTCCTGTGTGGCCTTGGGCAGGGACTTAGCTTTTCCAAAGCTATGCTCTCTGCTTTAGCAGAATGGGGATAATAAGACTGCTTACTTCATGAGTTTTGGAGGATTAAATGAGATGACCCTTGTGTTTAGCACATTGCCAAACGCAGAGGAAACAGGTGACCACCACTGTTGTTATAATTATTACTGCTGTTGAAAGTTTGCAGGGAAAAGTTGAGTGAGAGCTCATAGACAAGGAAATATTTGAGGAGCATCTCAAAGGACCAGGAAGAGCCTTTCAAGTAAATATCCATACATTCACCACATTTTGAGTGCCTACAATGTTCTAGTCACTGCATGGCTTCTGGGGATTTAATATTAAATAAAACAGAGTCTTTGCAGCCATGCAATTTATATTCAACCAGGTGAAGATGAACTGTAAATGATATGCTTAGTGGCTAATAAACAGTAGGAAAAATAATAAATCGACTGAAAAGCCCCAACTGTCCATGAACAGTGATGTGGATCAATCACATATGGTCTACTCATGAAACGAAAAACCAGGCCAGGAAGGACCGGAAATAACACCAGCTACAGACACTGCGTGATGATTTTCACAAGCAAAATGCAGGGAAAGCACTCACCAAAGAGTGTGATTGTCTTCACAGGAAGCTGAGAAACAGGCAGAATTAGTCCTTAGTATTTGGGCATCCATATTCACAGCAGCAAAACTCAAGTAAGCTGTGAAATAATATCGGGATTGTTAGGATAATAGGAACCCCCAGCTGTGAAATAGTTATCATGATCCTTGATCGTTAAGATAATAATGGGGATGGGTAACCATCAGAGAGTGCTGAGCAGAGGGCTTCTGAGTGCAGGTGGTAATCTATTTTCCCTTGGGTTGGTATAAATTTGACTGTTGTTAAATCATCTGTTGATGCCTCATGAATTTGTCTACATGTACATTTCACAAATTTTAAAATGTAGAAAAAGAAATAAAGCAGAAGGCTTGGCGCCTGTAGCTCAGCGGCTAGGGTGCCAGCCATACACACCGAAGCTGGCAGGTTCAAATATGGCCTGGGCCTGCCAAACAACAATGACAACTACAACCAAAAAATAGCCAAGTATTGTGGCAGGCGCCTGTAGGCCCAGCTACTTGGGAGGCTGAGGCAAGAGTCGCTTAAGCCCAAGAGTTTGAGATTGCTGTGAGCTATGGTGCCATGGCCCTCTACCCTCTACCCAGGGCAACAGCTTGAGCCTCTGTCTCAAAAAAAAGAAAAAAAAAAAAGAGAGAGAGAGAGACAAAAAAGCAGAAGTAAATAGGAAATGAAAGTCCATGGGGGAAATAATTTCAGAAGGAAGAAATTGTTCATGCAAGAGCAAGAGTCTGTAAAGGCATATGCTATACACATATTCTGAGAATCAAAAAATATTTGGTACAACCAGAACATAAATTATACGCAGAGAGAAGTGGAGATAGATGAGGAAGGAAAGAGGAAAGCAGGCGCCAGGTTAGAACAAACCTTGTGTGATATCACATGATGAGGAATGTAGATTAATTCCTGCAAATGGGGAGGGGGCACCAAAGAATATTTTTGACAGCAAATTGAAAATATTCACTTGCACTCTGGATGGTGCATTGTGGCAAGATGGACTCAGGGCAGAGAGGCCCAGAAGAAGGCTTTTCAAGTGGATGTGATGTGGGTCTTGTCAGACCGAGACCCTGGGATACTTGTGAGATCCTAAGAAGGTGAAATTTTCTAAGAGATTGGACTAATGGGTATGATGAGAGGATAGACAATTGTACTGGGTTGCTGTGCTGCTTAATTTTATGAGTCAACTTAACTGGGCCATGGGATGCCCAGATAGCTCATAAAACATTATTCCTGGGTGTGCCTATGAGGGTGTTTCTGGAAGATACTGACTTGTGAGTGGACTAAGGGAAGATTTAAAGCAGTGGGCATCATTCAATTTGTCGAGGGCTGAAATAGAACAAAAAAGAGAGGCAATAATCTTCCTGTCCTTGGACATTGACCCTCTTGGTTCTTGAGCCTTCGGACTCAGACTAGGACTTATGCCACTGGCTCCCCTGGTTCCCAGCCCTTCAGGTTTGGACAGAAACCACATCACTGGCTTTTCCTGGCCTGCATTGTCTTACACCCGGCAGCTCAGGGGACTTTTCAGCCTCCATTCTTGCATGAGACGATCCCTTCTAATAAATCTTTTTCTGTGTATCTATATATATCTTGCAGGTTCTGTTTCTCTGGAGGACTCTGATTAATACAATCTCAAAATGCTGAAGGGTGACAACCTATCTTTGAATAGGGACAATAGGCAGCTGATGTTCAAAAAAAAAAAGATGACACTGTGTGTATTTGAAACTTCAAAAACAGATTCAGAAAGGGAATAGAATTTGGGCTGTACCATAAAGGAGAAAGAACGAGATGGAGAAAGGGGGGGAGGGTAAGAATTGCAGTAAGGGCACAGTAAGGGAAGATTGACTGCCAGAGCTTTCTTTCCAGGGTTAAGGGGATTTTGTCTCTGACTCACATTAGTCAATTTGCTCTGTGACCTCAGATTTCACAGCTATTGTCCCACTTTCACAGGCACGGATTGGTGTCATCTCTTCACACCTGGTGACTGTGGCACCTTCCTGCCCACAATGTCCCAACAGTCGCCTCAGTGGTGGGAGGGGACAGCAGGAGGGAGAAAGGTTGATGGGTGGGGGATGGGGTATGGGGAAACCCACTAAGTTGAGAGCAGGCTCCATGGTATCCAGGGCAGAGTCTCCCTAACTCTCATGCGAGATGAGTCCCCAAGAGAGGTACCACGTGGAGACCAGATAGCCAAGGGCGCACAAAGCTGTCAGGAAGCAGGATGAGGAGAGCGAAGCACTGCCTGGCTGTTCAGAGATGGGTTCGAACCTAAAGCTTCAGAGCTGTGTGTAAGAGCTGCCCAGGGCATTAGAAACCCAAACAGATTGGGGTCCAGGAAGTCTGTAATTCCAGAGGAAATGGGAAATCCTAACACAGGTAAACTGAGGCAGAATCCCATTCATGTAGTCTGAGACCATGGGGCAAGGGCAGGAGGGTCTCTCAGGGTTTGGAAGACTTATATCCCCAAAGCTGTCAGAGTTTGAAGGACTCACCTTGGAGGACCAAACCCCACCTTTACAGAAATGAGACTGGTTTTAGGTATTACCATAATGAACCCGAGGCGTTAAACATTCATCCCACCCTGATCTAAATTAACTCAGAGGGGTAAGTGAAGGAAAATGATGACTAGCAAATATTACCTGTGTGCCACATGGTAGGGTAAGTGTTGTATAAGTGAAATCTCTTTTAATCCTTTTAAACCTGCTAGACCAGTATCATGGACTCAGTCTAATTTCCCAGTAATTTCCCAAGGCAACAGAGCTAGAAAATGGTGGTGCAGAGTTTCAAACCTGGTATGAAGTGGGCTGAGCCTGTGGGCAAAAGTTGTAAGAATTTTCAAGTAGGGGAAACTAAGGCAAGAAGGGCCTGCTCTTCTTAAAATTTGTACAAGTCCCAGCCTCACAGATTCCCATTCTCCTGGTCTCATAAAGCCAATGGTTAGACCTCCAGTAAGATATAAGTAGTTGTCTATTCAGGCAAAAAACAAAGACCCAAAAGGATGGACATTCACATTTAGAGAGTTCTAAAATCATACACTTAAACACTTAAAGTGAGAAAGGTCTGCAACTATTGAACAAATTGTCAATGTCCATGGATCATTAAGAGAAAAAAGCTCAACTGACATGATGACAAGAAAATAAATAATTATTTTAAAAACTTAATAAAATAATACTGTTTTTTTTTCCAGGGTCCCCAGTTCAGCTAACATTTTCTCTTTACTTCTAACATTTCAACCTGATTTTCTGGGTTCCCACACACGTGAGGAACTCATGCAGTCCGACAATGCCTGTGTTGGGACATTTGGGGTAAGCAAACCAACTGGAAAAGCAGGAGTGAGTCAGCAAGTCAGAGCCCTCCCCAGCCACCACCCCACCTGAGCGCTCATCCTTGATGTCTGCATTACTGCAACAATGGGTTCGTCCTTGTTCATTTCCTATCAAAGCTTTGGTGCTGCTCTCCTCCCAGATATTGAAGCCACGAACCTGTTAGCCCTTCTTGCTATCTCCTCACCCCCTAAATTCCTTCAGTTTGTGCTCTATGGTTCTCAAACCCATGAACTTCCCTCACTTTACAACTCACCACTGCGATCCTGGCCACCTTCATTTCCTACCTGGGTCCCTGCCACAACCTCTAACAGATCCCTTTATTGCAGACCTCAAATGCCTCTACTCCTAAACCTTCCACTCTACTCTCTCCAGCAGCCGGCATCATCTTTCCAAAGTGCTAATCTTATGGTGACTTGGGTTTTTCCCAAGTTCCACAGCCTTCCCAGTTCATGCTTTTCTTTCTAAGCCAAATGAAATAACAAGAATCAAATGACAGGAAACCCCTTACTTTTTCTTTGGGAGGCTCACATTTCCTGGGGTCCACTGTGGTGGATCATTTCCCTCTCTTATACAATTCTCCAAATCCGCCCTTCATTCCTCTAGGGAAGAGCTGAGGTCTGCAGTATTCTACAGGGAAGGCTCACAAAGCCTGACGAAGTTAAGAAAAGCTTTGAGAGCTGCATGTTGGAGTGGAATTAGAGCAACTCCCAATAGCAATTTAAATTGGATGTCAAGTTGTTATTAGTTGAATTGTTTTTCCCCCAAAATACTTTGAAGAGCTAAACCCCAGTACCTGTGAGTGTGACCTTATTTGGAAATAGGACTTTTGCAGATGTAATCAAGTTCAGAGGGGTGAATAGGTGTCTAATGTGACTGGTGTCTTGATAAGAAGAGAGTTCATACACAGACACAGGGAGGAGAATGCCTTGTGAAGACACAGACACAGATGTGGAGGGAAACAGCCATGAAGACAGAGGAAGAGATTGGGGGTTTGCTGCCATAAGCAAAGAAATGCCTTGAGCTACCAGAAGATGGAAGAGGTGAGGAAAGATGCTGGCCTAGACGATCTGGAGACAGCACGTTCCTGCCAACACTCTGGTTTCAGATGTCTGGCTTCCACAATTGTGAGACAGTAAATTTCTGTTGTTTTAAGACACCCAGTTTGTGAAACATTGTCATGGCAGCCACAGGAAACTGATAACCAGGCCTAATTACCCCTCCCTCCATCACAAAATATCTTCCCATCTCCTCCCTGTGAGACCTATTCTCTCTCTCGGTCCCTAAAGAGCATTCTCAAGAAACAAGTTTTTCTCCATGTCTTTTTCCTATAGGTCTCTGGGTCCATAAATGCTTATCTCCAGAGTCCATCTCAAGATCAAAATCCCTTAATTTATTTTTTCTCTGCTGAAGGAAACCACACTTCACATTATTTTTCAGTACACTTTTAACCTTTCTTTGTCTCATCCTCTCTCACCCAGACTGAACCCAAAGCCTTCTCTTTCCAAAACACAATGTTCTTATTGCTTTTTAACCATAAGAAAACTGTCTTAGAAGCATTCTGCCCTCAGTAAAAGCTAGCTTTTAAAATGTAACTTTTTTGACAAAAACTATTTTGTCACTCATTTTTTTAAAACTCTTATCTCCTTACCCTCAGGTATAATCTAACCCTCCCCCATTCTTTCATTCAACAGATAATTAAGTACTTCTTAGGTGCCACTGAAAATACTTTGCCAATGAATAAGAAGCTGTGATCTTGTTTGTCATGGATATGGCAGACGATTGCTAGAAAAGATAATAAGTAAACACAAACACATACAGAGTTATGCCATTATAAATTGTGGCAAGTGCTATGAAGGAAGGGGATTGTGTTATCTGAGCTAAAATAAGAGTAGAAGTTAATTTTAAGATTAGAGAGCATTCCAAATATTTATTATTAGACTGTCACAACTTAATTGGCTTAAAAGAAAAATCAGTTAAGATCTCTCTCAATTTTGGTGGTTGCCTAGGCTCAGCTGGCTGGTTCTTCTGTTCCATGTGATATAGACAGAAGCTGCAATCACCTGAAGGCTCAACTAGACTGGAATACCCAAGAGGGCCAACTACTATGGTGGCAGTTAATGCTGGCTGTCTGCTGAGAGCTCAGCTGAGACTGTTGATCAAAATGCTTACAAGTATCTCCAGGTGGCTTGAGCTTCTCATAGCATAGGAGCCAAGTTCCAAAAGGAAGTATCCTAAAAGTGAGCATTCCAAGTTGAGGAAGCAAAAGTGGCCAGGCCAATTAAAAACACATCCAGGGACGGACACAGTTGCATTTCTCTTGTATTCTGTTGGCTAAAGTCATCACAGGTCCAGCAACTAGGTCAATGTGGGAGAGGGTTACCCAAGGTTGTGAGTACCATGAGGCATGGTTCATTAGGGTCACAGTCTACCATGGGGACTGAGAAGTTATGGGCAGGGGGAGAGAAGTTGTCAAGTTCTGAAAGAAGAGTATAAGTTGGCCAGGCAAAGACTTGGGAGAAATGGTATCCTGCAGGAGAACCTGGCTCTTTCTAGGAGCTGGAAGAAGACAGTGTGGCTTGAGGACTGGGTATACAGTGAGGCACATTGGAGATATCTAAGGCAAATTAAGGAGTTGTGGTTTACCTAAAGTATAACAAGAGACTATTTAAGAGCTTTTAGCAGAAGGAATGCATCATGAACTACTTCAGTTTTTAAGAGATCTCTCCATCTGCTGTGAGAAGTCTGGGTTGGAGGGAGTAGGAGCACATCATGGAAGGCCTGGAGGAAGGGTCTGTGGTGGCCCAGCACACAGGAAAGTAGCTTATACCAAGTGACACTGTCAGAGGAGACAGAAGTGAATCGAATTTTTGGAAGTTGTCTTAGCAAGACTTAGCAGTTGACTGGATGTGAAGAAGGTGAGAGAAAGAGAGGTCAAGAATGACTCCCAGGTTTCTAGCTGGAGGACTCCCAAGCAAGAGAAAGTAGTCCAGAAGATTTAGGAGGGAAAACCAAGAGTTCAATTGGGGGCGTGTTTATGTTTGAGATGCTTTTGGAGATATCCAAAAAGAGATATCATACAGGTAACTTGAGAGAGGAGTTAGGAGGTCAAAAGCAGTTGGAAGGCTCTGAACTTGTCCAGATACAACTTGCGATACAATCTTCTGTTTACTCCTGAGCCATCCTCATGCCTGTACACTCCAGCTGTGTCCCTAGGGAATGGCCTGTAGCCCCCACAGACCCAACTTGTGCACATCTAGATCTTGGCACTTGCTGTTCTCTCTTTGCCTCCATTTTCCCTCCCTCCATTGTCCCATTGCCTGGTTATGTCCTGCTAGATTTGTAGGTATGACTGTCCCTTGACCCTCCACCTCCATGACATGGCCCTTGTCACATTGCCTTCAAGTGGCACTTTCTCTTGCTCTTCAAAACCCCCATGGAATGCAAACTCCTTAAAGCAGGAAGCATGTCTTGTTTAGGGTTGTGTCCTGAGCAGGTGCAAATGAATAAACTGACCTCTGCCTCCAGCCTCTTCCTCCAGTCTGTAGAGAATATGATGTTCATAGTACACTTCTCTAAACAGACCTCTTATCTTATGCCTCCCTTCCACAGAAGCTCCAGAGGCTTCCTGATGGTCACTGCTTCCAAAGAAGGATTGATGCCCTCTCTGCTCTTGTTGAACATATTGAAAGAGAAGTCACACAAGCCCTGGATATTTTGGGGTCAGGATTTCTTAACAAACAAGGACAAGAGAAGCACTGGAGCAGGCAGCACTGAGGGCCAGAAGGGAGGAGACAGAGGAATCTCCAGCACCTTCTCATGGGTACAAAGGCAAGTTCAAAGGAGGAACTTCAATTCCTTATGTTTGTGTATCTCAGGAAACACTATACATCAAGGTTCTTAAGCCACTATTAGTTCAGCAAAAAAAAAAAAAAAGAGAATTGGATAGGAAAAAACATATCCCAACCTCTCAAATGAAGAATGCTGGCTGTAAGCCCACAGATAAGTTACTATCACCAACTTTGTGCAATAATAGGACTATTTTATCATCTTTTGCACATCATAATAAGAAAGAATGAAACTAGATGCCAATGATAAGAACTCTAGGTTTTAGAGGAGCTTATTGCAATTGAGAGCAAGATGGTCAGGTGGCCAGGGTAAAGCCCGCGGGCATTAGGCAGCCAGCTATGTTTGTTCAGTTGTGAAGGATAAGAAGAAATAATTATTGATCATATACAAGATGCTGGGAATATACTGTTGAAGTTTCAATCTAGAAGGTAAAATGAGATTTGAGGTTTAAAGGGTTTTAACTCTCTTTTGAAAATCCCTTATGAAAGATAGGTCTGTTGTTCCACTTTCTGGCAGTTTCAAGAACACATTGTAGATGATAACTTTGGGACCATCTGATAAAAGAGAGTCAAGCTGAAGTAAGGGAGCCAGTCAGTCTTGGCGCTATGGGAAATGCTGTAAGAGCAACTATACAAGGGTTTCCCTTACAGGACATGCAGAGTTATAAGGGGTGATGATTTAATAATCAATGATATTGGTGAAAAGCATGGTCCAAAGACAAACATCCTTTTTGGAAAGAAGTATGGAGAATCCTCAAAGAACTCAAACTATACCTCCCATTTGATCCTGATATCCCATCACTAGGCACCTGCCCAGGAGAAAAAAAAAATCCTTTTATCCTAAGGATATTTGCACTAGACTGTTTATTGCAGCTTAATTTACAATAGCAAAATATGGAAAAGGCCTAAACGCCCACCAACCCAGGAATGGATTAACAAGCTGTGGTATATGTATACCAGGGAATATTATTCATTCATTAAAAAAGATGGAGATTTTACATCTTTTGTATCAAACTGGATGGAAGTGGAACACATTATTCTTAGTAAAGCATCACAAGAATGGAGAAGCAAGAATCCTATGTACTCAATTCTGATATGAGGACAATTGATGACCTACTACATGGTGGAGGGGGGAGCAAGTGGGGTGCAAGGAGAGGAAAGAAGGACGGGGGTGAGGGTTCATGGGGTGTGACACACCTCTTGGGAATGGGACATAGTTTACCTAACAAATGCAATCAATGTAACCTGGTTCTTTGTACCCTCAATGAATCCCTCACAGTAAAAAAATAAAGGTAGGAAATACTAACCGTGCAGATGGTGTGCTAGGTCTAAAGAAAACAGAAGGTAGGTTGAAACAGACTAAAGATACAGAAATACTATCTTATCTAAGTCCTTTCTGCCTCTGGCTTATCGATAAAGAACTCAACACAACACACTGTAAATGTGAGAATGGAAGGCTACTATTATCCAGATCCACCCAGCCATAGGTGCTCTGCTCACATTGCACTTGCCGGTGACATGTGGCTGCCCGCATGTGCCCACCCTGTGGCATTGGGAGGCTGCAGCAGGTAGTGTCTGCGGAATTCTTGGGCTCCTGTGTAATGGAAAGCACTAAGGGTGGGGAGCTCCTTGAGGCACACGAGCCTCTCTCACCCGCCAATCTTCAGGAGTCATTTACAATCAACCCACCTCCAGTATTTGTGGATTAGTTGGATTCTGGATTTGACACTTTAAAATCAGAAAGATCTACCTGCAATCAGAATGATTTTTTGTGTGTGTGTGTACACATGCTGTTATTTATGGAAGAAAATATTACTATCCTGTCCATCTGTGGTACTTGAGAAGACATAAAAGTTCCCACAAATTGGTAAAAATATATTTTATTTGTTCATACAAAGAAATAGTATGAATTACCAGAATTTCATTTTCCTAGAAACATCTTTATCTGTGTAAAATTAATTTGTGTTATACATAGGACAAAATACTTGATTTAAATTTTTTTGTACATATTGGCTATTCTAACATCCAGGTTATAGAAGACATACTGCTAGAATTTGCACAGTATTTTAGATTATTGGGCTGAATGAAACTCAGTCATAAATTAATGTTATAAAAGTGGGGGAAAAAGTCTAATCACACCTTTAAGTTTTATTGACCATCCTTTTTGATAAACCGAATAGAAAAATGACATGAACTTCTCTGTCAGCATCTTAGATATGTACCATTACTAGTTTATTGGAACAGTTCATTTTCCTTTCTTATAAAAATGCCCTGGCAGCATCTGAAATGGTACTCCTCCAAAGGTCTCTAATGTATCTGTCCCTCAAAATGACCTCAATTTCTGATAATTGAATCCCAATTTCTCCTCCTCCATCATCCTATTATGAAGTCACGATACCTAAATACCTTTCCAGGTACCACCTGCAAGTTAACAGACTACTGCACAAACACCGCAAAAAAAAAAAAAAAAACACAGGAAAGATACGAACAATAAAAACCTCTCTTTTTTTGTTAACCTTTTTTGTTTGTTTTTAAATGAGAAAAGAATAAAACAGAGAAATAAAGTACTACAATGAATACCATAGTTTTTCCCTCAAACTAGAAGAAACCCAAAACATGTTGGGACAAAATGCCAAAACATGAAAGGGTGTTTGTCTTCTAGCAATTAAAAAGCTAAGTGTGGTGGCCGTGGCGATTGCTGGAACTGGAAGAAATTCAAGGCTTCATTTTCCCTGTGGTCTACCTTCTCAGAAGACATGCAGGTTCTGTAATAACTGCCACAGGCTGGGGTGCAACCCAGATCAGTCAGGGGCTGTAAGCTATCAGACCCCCAGGGAAGAGGTGCACGTGATGTTTGATTTATTTGTTTTATATAGAAAAACTTGCTATGCTCTGTCAGTGCTAATTGCGGACATATGCTTGAATTCAAGAATTTGACCCAGAATAGAATTTTGGCCTTCTTCATTGTTGATGACTAAATGACCCTCCTTCTATCTGAAAATTTCCTGTTTCAGCTGTATTTTTAAGGCAGGGAATAAACAATCTAAAAGTGTCCAGCTTGGGAAGAGGGCAGGGACCTGCAGGGGAAGGCACATGCATACTTTCCTCTGGCTTTGCTGCACCCCCTTCTCTGAACCCTCCTCCTGCATCCTGAGCCACATCAGACCACAGGGATGGCCAGAGAGTTGACAGGGCAAATCTCCGCGAAAGGCTTGGATATCACCTTCTATTCCAAGCCGTATTATGCTGTAACTGAAAAGAGGAGATCTCAGTTTAATTTCAAATAAACAAAATAACGCACAACCAGTCAGTACTCTTGGCCAGTGTTTTCACATCCAAGCAAGAAGAGAGCAGAACCATGCTAGCTAGGTTTAAGGTATTCCCCTAAGTACAGGCTCCATATCATTTTCTAGACACAATCAGAAAGCTATGCAATGGTTTTAGCATTTGAGGAGTGCATACAGTCCCTAACCGTCTTCCGCCAAAAAGGAACCTTACACAATGATACTTTTGTTGTTAAGTGTAAGTGGCCAGATTATCAAGATACTACATAAAGACCAGTGGTATCTTTGATCAGTTTCTAAAGATGAATTATCTTTTTCTTTTTCCAAACAAGTTTCCTCACACTATCAGGCAAATTATCTCATACAAAACACAAAAGTGAAATATCACATCTTAGCCATTTTGTCAATATGTATCTCTTCCCACATATTCCTTGATGAAGGAATAACTCAAATAACAATTCTTTTCTGGTAGAAGCATTCTGGTTTGGAAAGCTGAGGATAATCTGAATATAGCATACGTGATATTGCTGTATATTTACCCAGCTGTCCCCATAATGCTATATGATTACCTAACTATCTAAGTCATCATACCCAGTAGCTCTCTCTGACCAGAAAGGGTAAGTGAAGAGCATTCTGAACAGCAGTGACAATGCTGGCAACCCTGTGGTCAAGACCTGGCTAAAACAAGGGACAGCTACACAAGTGTGAGGTTCAAGTGTTTACAGGTAGCAGGGGACCAGCTTCTCCAACCTGTCTTCATAAGCCCCAGTCTTGGTTCTTGTCATCTGGCCATTGACTACAGACCTTATTGTCACTCCGAAATGTCATTCTGAGATAAGCTAGGAGTTCCAAGGAGACATCAAGCCAGGGGCAGCAGGGATTCCCTTCCCAGGTCAGGCTGCCTGTCATTCTTGGGTCTTTTGTCTTTTCTCCCTGTTGAGGCTTGGGGCTCAGTGCAGCATTGGCTGACTCTGTACCTAGCAGCACCTTGGAAGACGCTGAAGGTGAGGGACACATCTGACCCCTCGTGTCGTATCACCCAGTGTCCTTGGTTTGTGCTGGTGGTTCTTCCAGCCAATTGGATTCTTTGGTCTGCCTAGAGAACTAGAGAACGAAGCGTGGGGCCCTCTCATGCAAATTAGAAGGAATCACCTTTATTTCTAAAGCAGCACCCTGAGTCACACATGTGACCCGGAAAAGAGGATGCTGACATTTGCATACACTTTAAGCTGGTTAATGAAGTGGGGAACGGGGCAGAAGAGGATGCTGGGCTATCTTTCAAAATCAAAAGCTAAAGTAAATGCACCCTGGCATTGCAACGGAAAGGAAATGAGTGATTCTCCTACGGGCTGAGTGGAGGTGGGGAAACCCTAGCGCTGTGGGTGAAACCTCATATCCTCCGGGGAAACTGCTTGGTGAGGTCTGGCCTTCAGAACACAGCAGCGGGCAGCTCGGCGCTGCTCTGCGGTGCCCGGGCAGGAAGACAGGTCGCTGGAATGTGAGGCCAAAGACCGAGAGGCAGCCAGCGGAGAACTCAGGTGGCGACTAAAGGCTGAATACCCGTAACAACCAAAATCTCAAGTTGTGCTTTTCTTCTTTTTAAATATAATAGGCGGGGGGGAGGGGAACGGAAGCACCATCGGTTGTGAAGAACAGAACAAAATATTAAGAGTTCAACACTTTGGAATGTTAACAGATTATGTCGCTAACTCCCTAAAGAGTGTGGCCAGGCAGCTTAGTGAATTAATTGCTTATGAATTAAAAATAAATTATTATAAAATAGATTTCTGTACATTTTACATACATATAATCTCTCTCAGTATATAAGCCACGTGGTAAGTCACACAGCCCGGGTCGGTTCAATCCCAGCCGAAGTCGAGCCCGGTCATCTGGTAGAACTTGCGGTTGAAGGGCCGGTAGAAGTCACGCAGCCGCCGCACCACCTCGCGGTCGATGTGCGGGTGGGTCCGGCCCTTGGTCTTGCCCAGGCAGTGCGGCTTGCCGCTGCCCTCGGCCTTCTTCAGGCAGGGGAAGCCCTT
>CAUYON010128456.1:0-14374 GCA_963573935.1 Arctocebus calabarensis
AATTGTGGTACATGTATACCATGGAATATTATGCAGCCTTAAAGAAAGATGGAGACTTTCCCTCTTTTGTGTTTACATGGATGGAGCTGGAACACATTCTTCTTATCAAAGTATCTCAAGAATGGAAGAAAAAGTATCCAATGTACTCAGCCCTACTATGAATCTAATCTATAGCTTTCATATGAAGGCTAAAACCCAGTTATAGCATAAGAAATGGGGAAAGGGCAAGGGATGGGAGTGGAGAGGGGAGTATGGTTGGAGGGAGGATGATTGGTGGGATCACACTTATGGTGCATCATACAAGGGTACAAGTGCAAATTACTAAATGTAGAATATAAATGTCTTCATATAGTGATTCAAAGGCCATGAAGGCTATGTTAAAAGTTCAATGAAAATATTTCAGATTGTATATAAAGTCAGCACATTGTGCCCCATGATTGTACACAATTATGATTTAATAAAAATTTAAAAATATAAAGTTCCATGGGCACATACCCTAACAAACATAAACGCTATAACCTAATCATTTGTACCCTCATATTAACGTGAAATAAAAAATAAATAAATAAATAAATAAAAATAGCCTCCTGAAAATTTCTTCTCTAATATTCTCCCCTTTGGTCCAATGTTTCTTATATATAGACAATTATGGCAGATTGGTATAATAGTTCAGTTTCAGATGAAAGCAAAGATATCTGTCTTCATGTGAACTTTTTAAAAAAATCAAATAATAAACACTACCTTATTAATCTCATTTACAATTTTACTTTGACTGTTAGGAACCTCATAGCTTAATGTAGTTTTCTTTTATAATTATCTTTTTTCTTCACTTTTATAGCCTTTTTGTATAGATTTTATGCATAGTAAACCTGTAAAAATTCTTTTTGAAAATAGTCACATGGGTAAATAATATTTCTGTATAAATCTTGTGGCATATTTATTAGCTAGACCACAGTGTTTGGTCTGAATCCTACATAGATAATTGCATATTGTTCTATTCAAAGATAATCATCACGGCTCTAACCTTGGATGTCTAAATGCAAATCTTTGGAAACAAAGAGGAACGAAGAAAAACTGCAGGCAAATTAGAGCTGAACTTTCACTGATACTGTATAAATTGCTAAAACCATACATCATCAATGATATTTTAGTATAATTAACTTGAGAAATAAATAACATTTTTTATTCATACATATGTGGCAGGATAAAATTTTGTTGTTGTTTCCTGACTGATGCATATAGAACATTAAAATTTGTGATTTCTTCTTCCTGTTATGGCACTGCAGTAGAAGAATAAAAGTAAATGTGTTCTATGTTTGGGTAAATGGGGCAGAGACAGCCTTGAAACTATTTTATCGTCCTTCATAATCCAGGAGCCTCAGAATATATTAGCTTGTACCCAAGAATGTTATGACAAAAATTTCCATATAGACAGAGTATTATTTCAAAAGTAGTACTGGTGGGCTGTGAGGTCAATGGGTTTAAAATTTACTACCAAATGCTTTGAATTTCTTATTTAGATGCCGGGCAATGAGCAGAAGGATGAAAGGGAGGGTATAATGAAGACTTCTTAGAGATTACTGTTGAGATCAGTCTTTTATTTAATTTCTGAAAGAACTGAACCTCTTCTTGAGTATGGAAGTGTTATCCCAGTGGGACAAGTTCTGGCTTGAAAAACAGAAGTAGTCCTTTAGACCTAAAAAAATGGCATTCCTATGAACCATCACCAGAAGCATTTTCAGAAAGGTATAGTAAACCATATAGAAAGGAAAGGATGACCAAATGAATGTTTCTAATACAGTCACTAAGTGAATAAGAAAACACCCTTCTTTTTGAATTCTCACCTTTCTAGGATGCTTTTACCATTAAAGAAAAGCTATAGATGGTAATGTAGAAACTGGGGAGTAACTACTTACCTTTTAAGAGTCAAGCCTCATTTAGCAACATTTTCCCTTCTTGAAACAAATCACCAGGGCCAGAAGACTAACAAAATTTCTGAGAAAGGAGAGTGTATGACAGGGGATTCAGGTTGGGGAACCAACCTACACAACCCACAGCTTTTAAGGTAAATTATTCATTCTTGTTCCTTTTATGTGAGCTCTTTCAAAGTTCACACATAGGTCTGATTGTATAAGAGTTGAAATTCCCAGAATGAGGGTAGAAAGAGATCCAGTATTGAGAAGGACAAAAATCTAGAAAAGTTGATATTCTTGGCTCAGCACCCATAGTATAGCAGTTACGGTGCTGGCCACATATACCAAGGATGGTGCGTTCAAACCTGTCCCAGGCTAGCTAAACAACAATAACAACTGTAACCAAAAAATAGCTGGGCACCTGTAGTCCCAGCTACAGGTGGGACTTGAGAGGCTGAGGCTAGAGAATCACTTAAGCACAAGGGTTTTAGGTCACTGTGAGCTGAGATGCCATGGCACTCTACTGAGGATGACATAGTGAGACTCTGTCTCAAAAAAAAAAAAATGTTGATATTCTTCAAAAAGAAGTTCCAAGACAGATATCTAGTTTCTACCTGTTTTGGGTATATGTTGTATGTGCATGTCTCTACGTGTGCAGGAATAACCAAATGAGAAGTGAAATGTTTTTGTGGAGGCACAAATATTTGCTAGACAGAATGAGGAGTAAAGATAATATTTTGAAATACTAAATATGAATGTTTATGTTCCATTCTTATTTCTCTGTCTTTATGGCCCTTCTTTTTCACCACTAACCTCCAAATAGTGACAACACAAGGTATCAAAGCAAGACTTCTTGCTCATGACAGTAGCTAACATTTTATTGCTGTGAAAGGGAAAGTTAGTGAGGAAAGCAAGAGTTTGTGGGTAAAGATTTAGACCCACTATACATTCGTATAGATGTAGGGGTACATCCAGTCCACAAAGGTCCTACTATTTAGCTTTGCATTTGGAAGTAGTAATTGATTCAAATTAAGACTTATTTTCCAAAAATTTTCAATTTCTTGATATTAATTAATTATTAACATAGGGTAAAAATGAAGGAGCAATTTCACACAGGGTTGCTAGATACAACAGGATTGAATATAAGGTACAAGGTGGTTTGTAGAGAATACAACCCAGAGGTTGGGAGACTACATGGGAGGATAGCATAATAAATTATGCTGGAATAAATAAGTGTTTGAAAAAGAGTGGTGGTAATAGGAATTGAAAGGAAGTATAATGAATGTGAAAACTGAAAGGAAGAGTTGATGGAGCATGGTAATTTATTATTTATCAGCTCAAGTGTGTCCAAGCTTTGGGGCCTGGATGAATGAAATAGGCATTTTATGAAGGGCATTTGATTTTGGAAGGAGAAAGGTGTTCCATTTTTGGTATATAGCACTTTCAACAAAGTAGCAGAAAATATGGGCAGAAAGGGCCAGTAGGAAATTACAAACTAGAGCTGTCTGCTTGAGATATCAATGTTTGAGAGCCTTCAAAAAAGTCATAACTGTAGGTCAATTGAACAGAAAAGAAGTAGAAGTGTAAATGAAGTTATTACCTCCTACTTTCTAGCTAAGAGGCATGTGGAGAAATGCCCACAAGGTAGCAAGGAATAGTCAGCAGACATGAATTAGGACTCTTAGATTTATTTCAGGTTGGAGTCCATGGAAAAGACTTACTTAATAGATAACCTTTGTGTTTTTCTGTGTCATGACTGTCATTCTATCACACTGACCAAATGCAATTATTATTATATGGCTGAGTAAACCCAATATCATTAATATGTTAAATTTCTCTTTGCAATTTCAGTGATATATGGCTATATAATTTGTAAATGTCTGTTAGTACACTGCAGCTTGTCTTAAGAGACTATTGTAAGGAGTAAGGAAAAAGTCCTGTCTAGAGGAGGTTATTTACTACTTTAAAGTCAAAATCAAACACATTGGGAATATGACAGATACAAGTAAGGCATAATTCTAATTTGGTGTCTTACTCATTTTCAGGTTGCTATTAAGGAAATACCTGAGGTTAGGTCATGAAAAGAGGTTGTTGGCTCACAGTTACAAAGGCTATACACGAAACATGGCACCAGCATCTCCTTCCTGTGAGGTCTTCAAAGGGCTTCCAGTTAATGTGAAAGGCAAAAGGAAGTAGGCAGCATGTCACATGGAAAGAGAGGGAGCAAGAGAGATCTGAGAGGGTGACCCTGCCTTGTTTTTGTTGTTGTTTGTTGTTTTTGCCCATGCTATTTTAAACCAACAATTCTCACTTAAAGTAATAGAGAGAGAACTCCCTCATTATCCTGGGAAGCAAACAAACCAAACATGAGAGATCCATTGGCATCCCACTTGGCTTAACCGCTAACATTGGAATTGAAACTTCAACATGGGATTTGGAGAGGACCAACATCCAAGCTATATCACTGGAAAAGAGGAGCTCAAAGATGGTGTACTAGGTACATCTCCTCACCAGCTACTCTTGGGGAGATGAGAGAGAGTGAACTCCAGCCACCTCTGACTATATTGTCCCTCTCAGAAACATTTTTCCGGGGCACAGTGATAAAAGAGCTGAGGAGGAAGTCAGACACAGTGAAAGACCAACATAGAATGCAGATGGCTATGTGTGTGCAGAGACTAGATGGCCAGCCCATTGGGAAAGGGCTAGAGGTAAAGAAGGCCTATCTTGCTGTTCTTGTGGATTTGGGAACTCACCAGAATGGCCTTGTGAGGGCTTGAGCTTGAGATGGCTTGACTTCCCACCTGCACTGCCATCCTGGGAAGGTCTCTGGGCAGGAACAGCCTCCTGGATCCCAGCATGTGGCACCCCTGTGACAGAACTGGACAGATCCTCTAAAGAAAAACTAAACAAAGAAATAAGGGACATAAATCTGATCCTAGAACAAATGGCCTTAATAGTCATATACAGAACATGCCATCCCAAAGCTAATAAGTACCCATTCTTCTTATCAGCCTGTGGATCATACTCCAAAACTGATCATATCCTAGGACACAAATCAAAATAAAATGAAAAGAATATAAATTATACTTTGTATCTTTTCAGAACACAAAGGAATAAAGGCAAACTCTAACTCCAGTAAAAAGTCATGGATACTAAACAACCTTATGCTGACTGACAGTTTGATGAGAAGGAGATAAAGAAGGAAATTATGAGATTCCTTGAACATAATGACAATGAAACCACAAAGTATGAAAACATGTGGCATACTGCAAAATCACTCTTAAGAGGGAAATTAATTGCCTTACATGCCCACATCTGAAAAACAAAACATAAACAACTTAAAGAATGATCTCAAAGTGGAAAAGAAAGAGCAATCTGATTCCAGACCTAGCGGAAGAAAAGCAATAATCAAAGTTAAATCAAAACCAAGTGAAACTGAAAAAAAAAATCAAAAAATTAATGAAACAGAAAGTTGGTCCTTTGATTAGACAAACAAATCAATAAACCATTGCCCAGAAGAGAAAAATAAGATCTCTGACAACTTCAATCAAAATGAAAAAGGAGAAATAATAACAGATACCATAGAAATACAAGAGATCATGTCTGATTACTACAAAACTCTATACCTAGAAATTTTACAACGTGGAGGAAATGGACAAATACTTGGAATCATACAACCTCCATGGTTGTATGGTTAACCAGGAAGATTTAACCAGGAAGAAGTAGATCTCTTGAACAGATGAATATCAAGCAGCAAAATTGAAGGAACAAGAAAAAAAGCTTCCCCTCTTAAAAAACAAACAAACAAACAAAAACCCCTGGACCAGACAGCTTCACTCCAGATTTTGATCAAAGTTTCAAAGAAGAACTTGTACCTCTACTGCAGAACCTATTCTAAAACATTGAGCATGAAGAAACCTTCTCCAACATGTTTTATGAAGCAAACATCACCCTGATATCAAAATAGCAAAGGATCCAACATAAAAGAACTACAAACCAATCTCACTAATGAATAATAATGCAAAAATATTCAATAAAATCCTAGCAAATAAAATACAGCTACATATTAAAAAATACTTGATCATTATATATCTGTTTGTGTGTGTGTGTGTATGTGTGTGTGTGTGTGTGTGTATATATATGTAATCTATATCCCTGGCATGCAAAGTTGTAACATGCACAAATTTATAAATGTAATTCACCAAATAAATAAAGCCAAAAACAAAGACCATATGATCCTGTCAGTAGACACACAAAAACATTCAACAGAATTCAGCATCATTTTCTAACAAGAACACATAAGGAAACAGGCATAAGTGGCACGTTTCTTAAACTGATAGAAGCCATGAGAAACCCAGGCAATATTATACTAAATGGACTAAAACTAAAAGCATTTTCACTTAGAACTGCAACCACACAATGAAGTCCACTATTGCTTTTACGTAGAACATCGTGCTGAAGTTCTTGACAAGGCAATCAGGCTAGAGAATGATATCAAGGGTATTCAAATGGAGACAGAGAACGTCAAAATCTTACTTTTTGCTGATGATATGACCTTATACTTACAAAACACCAGGGACTCAACAACAAGCTCATGGAATTGATTATGAAATACAGTATAGTCTCAGGATATAAAATCATCCACAGGTCAGTAGCCTTCGTGTACATCAATAACAGTCAATCTGAGAATAAAATCAAAGACTTAGTATACTTCACAGTAGCTTCAAAGAAATTGAAGTACCTGGAAATATATCTAACAAAAGAGGTGAAGGATTCTTGCAAAGGGAATTATGGAATGCTAAGAAAAGAAACAGAAGAAGACATTAGGGAATAAAAGAATATGCCATGCTCTTGGCTGGGAATAATTAACTTTGTTAAAATGTCGGTACTTCCCCAAATAATATACAGATTTAATGCAATCCCTATTGAAATGCCAAATTCATACTTTGAAGAACTCAAAAACTTAGTTGCTTATTTTGTATGGCACCACAAAAAAAAAAAAAAAAAAACCCCAGATAGCAAAGGTAATTAATAGCAATAAAAAAAAAACTGGAGCCATACCAAACCATACTTTAGGTAATATTATCAGACAACAGTGATCAAAACAGCATGGTATTGGCATAAAATTGGAGACATAGACATATGGAATGGAATAGAAAACGTAGAGAGGAAACCAGCCTCTTAGACCCATCTTATTTTCGATAAACTAAACAAAAGCATACACTGGGGAAAAGAATCCCTATTCAATAAATTGTGCTGGGAAAATTGGATAATCACATGTAGAAGAATGAAACTGGACTTGTACTTTTCACTACTTGTAAAAATT
Organism: Arctocebus calabarensis; assembly: GCA_963573935.1. Taxonomy (NCBI): domain Eukaryota; kingdom Metazoa; phylum Chordata; class Mammalia; order Primates; family Lorisidae; genus Arctocebus; species Arctocebus calabarensis. Next base: position 7,240 of record CAUYON010128456.1, read on the forward strand.
TACTCACAATGGATAAATAAATTTAATTCTGAGACATAAGATGACAAAAATACTAGAAGAAAGTGTGGGAAAAACTCTTGATGATATTGCCCCGGGGAAAGATTTTATGAAGAAGACTTCATTGGTATTTGGAACAATAAAAAGAAATAAATGAGAATTAATTAAGCTAAAAATCTCTGCACAGGTAAGGCCACAATAAGTAAAACAAATAGACAATCTTCAGAATGGGAAAAGCTACTTGTATGCTACGAATCTGACAAGGGTTTGATAATTAGAATCTACAGAGAACTAAAATTAATTAAACAAAAGAGCAAAAAAAAATTGTCTGTCACTGGGCAAGAGACATGAACAGAACCTTCTCTGAAGATGACAGAGGAATGCCTACAAAAACAAAAGAAAAAATTCTCACTATTCCTAATCATCAGAGAAATGCAAATTGAAACCACCCTCACATATCACCTAATCCCAAAGAGAATAGTCCACATCACCAACTCTGCAGATGCTGGCTGAATGTGGAAAGAAGGGAACACTCTTACTGTTGGTGGGATTGCAAAGTAATACAGCCTCTTTGGAAAGAAATAGGGAGAATCCTCAAAGAACTCAAAATAGGCCTTCCATTTGATTCCAGAATCCCATTACTAGGCATCTACTCAGAAGAAAAATAATTATTTTATCACACAGACATTTGGACTAGAATGTTTATTACAGCTCAATTCATGTGGAAACAAACCTAGTTCCCATCAACACCTTAATGGATTAATAAACTGTGGTATATGTATACTATGGAATACTGTTCGCCCATAAAAAGCTGGAGAATTTACATAGTTTGTATTTATCTGGATGGTGGTGAAGCACATTCTTGTTAGTAAAGTATCACAAGAGTAGAATAGCTAGTATCCAATATACTCAATACAGGCCGGGCTCAGTAGATCATGCCTATAATCCCAGCACTTTGGAAGGCTGAGGTGGGCAGATTGCTTAAACTCATGAGTTTGAGACCAATATACTCAATACTAATATGAAACCAATAGAAAAACAACTACATGCCCACATGAGAGATAAACACAAATAAATTTAAGTTGGGATGGGGATGGAGGGATAGGGAGTAGGGGTGGCAGAGGGGGATGGGTAAATTTTTCCCTAATGTTCACAATGTAAGGGTATATAGCACACCCCCTGGGTGTGGGACAGAAGTACAATATGTAACTTACCTAATAAATATAAACATTGTAACATAATTGTTTGTACCTTCATATTAATCTGAAATACAAAATACAAAAAATGAAATATATATATGTATACACACACACACACACATAAGTGGTAGAGAAACCAAAAAAAAAAAAAAATCCCACATTATATCACTGGATAATGCACATGCTTTGTCTATGTCATGATATTGGTCAAATTTAAAAGAATGCCATTGGATCCTACAAATCTTCTACTAGGAGTATATCCAAAAGATCAAAAATCACTTTGTAAAAAAGATATTTGCACCAGATTATTCATTGCAGGTCAGTTTGTAGTAACCAAGTCATGGAAGAAGCCCAAGTGCCCATTGACCCAAGAATGGATTAATTGTTGTATATCTATGCCATGGAATACTATGCAGCCTTAAAAAAAGTTGGGGCCTTTACCTCTTATGTTTACATTGAGGGACCTGGAACATATTCTCCTGAGTAAAGTATCTCAAGAATGGAGGAAAAAGTATCCAAATGTACTCAGTACTTCTATGAAACCAACTTATATTTACTCACACTTTCTTTTGAAAGATGGAACAGAACTATAGCCCAGGATGAAGGAGAGAAATGGAGTGGGAAGGGAGGGGAGGGGGCATGTTTGATTGAGGGAGCGTAAAAGGCGGGACCACACCTATAGAGCATATTGCAAAGGTACAAGTCAAATCTGTCAAATATAGAACATAAATGTCTTAACACAATAATCAAGTAAATGAGGCAAAAGCTATGTTGATAGGTTTGATATAACCACATCAGATTATATAAAAAAAAACACATTGTACCCCACATATGCATAAATGTATTCATGATCTATGTGTATATGACTTAATAAAAAAAGAAAAAAATAAAATAAATGAATGAATATACTTTCTTGTTAGATGACATTGGCTATCTGTTTTCTAATTAATTATGATGGAGCTTTGCACAGTAAGTTTGTTTTGAAATGCTGTCACACATTTAGTGGCCAGAGTACACATCGCCACCCACCACATCTGATGAGGTAAGTTTTTTTAAAGGGGCTCACTGATCCTGTAAACATTTTTGCATGTTGGCTGACAATATTGGTCATGACAGATAGTAAGTCAAAGTCAAAACTCTAATAATAAAGTTTTCATTTATGATTTGGGGTATGTCTCTTGTACAGAGAAATAAGTAAATTATGTGAAACCTTTTCTGTTATGAGAACAGATAAAGTGCTTTAATAATATTTTACAAATCTTAAAAAGAACCCCTGGCATTAGTACATTAGGTTGGAAGCTGTGTGGTGCAAATTAATGCCTGCCATATCAATGGCAGTCTTTTATCCCAAAGCTATAATTAACAAAGACCAGTCTACCCTTAAAATGTCCAAATGCCAGAAGCCCTAATATGTGGTTTAATTAACGCATAGTGTATGTTATTAGCACAATAGTTGATGGTCTAACAATTACCTTTGGAAATAAAACTCCTCTTAATTAACCTCTTTATGAAATGTCCTTAGTATTTTTATTCTTTGTATAGACTAGACTGGTTTTCTGTGTATTAAAATCTAGTATGCTGAAATTTGAGAAATATATTGTTTTTTTTTTTTATTTTTTTGAGACAGAACCTCAAGCTCTCACCCTGGATAGAGTTCAATGGCATCACAGCTCATAGCAACCTCCAATTCCTGGGCTCAAGCGAGTCTCTTGCCTCCGCCTCCCAAGTAGCTGGGACTATAGGTGCCTGTCGCAACACCTGGCTATTTTTTGGTTGCAGCCGTCAATGTTGTTTGGCGGGCCCAGCCTGGATTCGAACCCACCAGGTGAGGTGTATGTGGCTGGCGCCTTAGCCCGTTGAGTCACAGGTGCCGAGCTGAGAAATATATTCTTTATCTAAGGAACAAAAAGCCTTTGAGAATTCATAGCAAGTTTGAAAAAGTTCTTTTAGTAGAAGATGCTGCTGTATATTTCTTTGCTTAGGGTTACAGTAGAATTTTATTAATTAATCTTCGAGTTCTTTTGTTAGTTGCATGTAAATTTAGTATTTTTGTATCTTGTTGGATTCATCACTTTATGATTTTCTAATGACCATTTTGCTTTTTTACCATTGTTGATTTAAAGTCTGTTTTATATGATATGAGAATAGGTTTTTCCCATTTAGTTTTGGTTTCCATTAGTATGGAGATTTTTTCATCTCTTTACCATGGGTCTATGAGTGTCCTTGCAAGTTAGGTGGGTTTCCTGGTGACAGCATATATTTGCATTGAGTTTCTTCATCCATTCAGCCAATTTATATCTTTATATGGAGTATTATGACTATTTACATTTAATTTAGTATTGATATGGGTTAGAAACTATCTTCTCATCATGTTGAGTGATCCCTAGGTACTTTGTTTTCCCTCTTGTGTTACTGTTTTATAAGAGCTATTAATTTCAGCTTTTGGGAATTTTTATAGTGGTTTCATCAATTGTTAAGTAGTTCTCATAGAGCAAGTCTAGTGGTGACCAATTTATTCTGTGTTCACTTGTCTAGGGAAGATTTTCTTTCTCCTTCATTTATGATACTTATTTTTCAAGACAGAAAATTCTTGGCTGGCAGTTATTCTGTTTAGGAGGATTAAAATTGGGATGCCAAATCCCTTTTGGATTGCAAGCTCTTTGCTTATAATTCTGCTTTTATTCTTATTCATTTTTCTTTGTAAGTAACTTGTTGCTTTCACCTCTCAGCTCATATGATTTTGTCCTTCTCTTTCACTTTATCCAGACTGATGACTACATGGTTTTCTGATTTGCTATGAATTTCCTAGGTGTTCGATGATAATCTTATATCTGGATATGTAAATCTAGGCAATACCAGGGAATTTTCCCTCAATTATTTCCTCAAATATATCTTCTGATTTTATTTTTCTTCCCCTTCACAGATACCTATGATTATAATAATAGCTTGTTTTACATAGTCTTACCGTTTTAACAATGATTCTTGCTTTTATTCATTCTTTTTCCACATATTTGACTTGTTGTGTTAAGTAGAAAGGCTTGTCTTCAAGCTTTGAAATTCTTTTTGCTTCTTGCTCTAGTCTGTTAAAGCTTTCTGTTGTATTTTAACATTCTCTGAAGGACTCTTTCGTTTCTTTCAGTTCTGTTATAGTTTTTTTTTTGTGTGTGTGTATGTATGTGTGTGATCTCCAGTTACAACAAAGAGAATTAGTTTTTTTTAATTAGACATATCTTGGTCTTTTTATTTTGGGAGATTAATTGAGTGTACAAAGAACCAGGTTACATTGACAGATTTTGTTAGATAACGTCCCTCTTACAATTGTGTCCTGTCCACAAGGGACATATCACACACCCATAACTCCCCACACCGTTCCCTCCTTCCTTTCACTATTCTTCCCTTCCTCCACCCCTTCCCTCCTTCCCTCTTTTTGCTCTTCTCTTCCCTCACCCCTGCCTCATTCCCTCTCTCTGCTCTCCCCTTCTCCACCACCCACCTTGTACTAGGTCATCAATTTTCCTCATATGAGAATGTCCTCATATGAGTACATAGGATTCTTGCTTCTCCATTCTTCTAATGATTTACTAAGAATAATGTAGAATCAACATAGTTAAAATGTCCATATTACTCAAAGAAATGTACAAATGTAATGTAATCCCTATCACATCACCAACATCATGCTTTAAAGATCTGGGAAAAATAGTACTTCGTTTTTTATGGAAACTGAAAAGAACCTCAAATAGCTAAGACATTACTCAGAAATAAAAACAAATCGGAGGAATCACGCTACCAGACTTCAAACTATACTATAAATCTATAGTGATCAAAATTGCTTGGTGTGGCACAAAAATAGAGAGGTAAATGTATGGAACAGAACTGAGAACCAAGAGATGAACCCACACACTTATCATCATTTGATCTTTGATAAGCCCATCAAAAATATAAATTGGAGGAACAATTTCCTATTTAATAAATGGTGCTAGGAGAATTGGCTGGTGACTTGTAGAAGACTGAAACTGGATCCACACATTTCACCACTGACAAAAATTGACTCTCACTGGATAAAAGATTTAAATTTAAGACATGAAACTGTAAAGATTCTTGAGAGAGAGTACAAGAGAAAATCTTGAAGATATTGGCCTGGGAGAATACTTTATGAGGAGGACCCCTGTGACAATTGAAACAATACCAAAAATACATTACTGGGATCTGATCAAACTAAAAAGTGTCTGCAGAGCCAACAACACACTAGTAAAGCAAGGAGACAGCCCTCAAAAATGGGAGAGGGTATTTGCAAGTGATACTTCTGACAAAGGTTTGATAACCAGAATCCACAGAGAACTCAAACTTAATAGGCAAAGAACAAGTAATTGGACTTGAGCAGAAGCATTTCTGAAGAAGATAGGTGCATGAAAAAATGCTCATCATTTTTAGTCATCAGAGAAATGCAAATCAAAAGCACTTTGAGATATCATCTAACTCCACTAAGAATGGCTCGTATAACAAAATCCCAAAAGTACAGATGTTGGCGTGGATGTGGAGAAAAGGAAACACTTCTGCACTACTGGTGGGAGTGCAAGCTTCTGGAAAGAAATATGGAGAATATCCAGGGATCTAAAAGTAGATCTGCCGTGTGATCCTGCAATTCCTCTATTAGGTGTATATCCAAAAACCAAAAATCACTTTATAGCAAAGATTTTTGCACAAGATTGTTCATTGCAGCTCAATTCATAATAGCCGAGTCATGGGAGAAGCTCAAGTGCCCATCGACCCATGAATGGATTAATAAATTATGGCATATGAATATCGTGGAATATTATGCAGCTCTGTTATGTTTACATGGATGGAGCTGGGACATATCCTTCTTAGTAAAGTGTCTCAAGAATGGAAGAAAAATTATCCCATGTTCTCAGTACTATTATGAAGCCAATTTACAGTCAGTCACACTTTCATATGAAGAATAATCACAACTATGGCCCAAGTTGAAGGAGAGGTGAGGGGGGTTGGGAGCGGAGGGGGACATCAGATCAAGGGAGGGTGAATCATGGGATCATACCTATGGTACATAATGCAAGGGTACATGTTGGATCTGTTAGTATAGAGTATAATTATCTTAACACAATAATTAAGTAAACAAGATGAGGTATATATTAACCAGTGTGATGTAAACATCCCTAATTCTATATGAAATCAGTACCTTGTACTCCATAAATTTATTAATGTATACATGATCTATATGTTTATGATTTAATACAATTTTTTTAAAAAAGAATAATGTGTTCTACTTCCAACCAGTTTAATACAAAGAATGTAAAGTCTTCATCTTTTTTAGTGGCTGAATAGTATTCCATGGTACACATATACCACAGCTTGTTAATCCAATACGGAGTTGGTGAGCATTTCGGCTGTTTCCACATTTTGGTGATTGTAAATTGAACTGTGAGAAAAAGTCTAGTGCAAGTGTCCTTATGGTAAAAGGATATTTTTTCAATCTGGGTAGATACCTAGTATTGAGATGCAGAATCAATTGGGAGGTCTAGTTTGAATTCATTGAGGGTTCTCCATACTTACTTCCATAAAAGTTGTATTAGTTTGCAGTCTCACCAGCTGTATAAATGTGTTCCCTTCTCTCCACATCTGTGCCAGCATCTGTAGTTTTGATATTTTCTAATGTGGACCATTCTCACTGGGATTAGATGATAACTTAGGGTGGTTTTTATTTTCATTTCTTTAATAATAGGGATGATGAGCATTTTTTCATGTTTTTTAGCTATTCATCTATGTTCATGTTTCTTGCCCAGTGATATATGGGATTGTTGGCTTTTTTCATGTGGATTAATTTGAGTTCTCTATAGATCCTAGTTATCAAGCTTTTGTCTGTTTTAAAATATGCAAATATGAGCTCTGATCACACCACTGTATTCCAACCTAGGCAAAAAAAG
>CAUYON010128461.1:0-14695 GCA_963573935.1 Arctocebus calabarensis
TACTTCCCACACAACATGAAATTTTACTAATGGTGTTTATCTGGCCATTTTTCCAAAGGGCTTCTTTTTTTCTTTTTCATTTTATTTTCTTCTTTTTTTTTTTTTTTTTTTTTTTTTTTTGCCTTATAAAATCAACCTTAAGTCCTTAAAGCAGTTTGGATACTTCTGGAAATGCTATTCCAGCTAAAGCCTTGGTAAAATAACCAGTGCATTTATCATGTCCTATAGAAAAAAAACAGATTCTTATTGAACTTATGCAAATAACTATTAGAAATAATTGTTAGAAATCAAGAATACTTATAAATGGCTTTCAAATCCTACAGAAATCAAAGACAGAAAAAATATGTGTTTCAAATTCTGCTCATAAGTACATACATTGCTTGAAAAGCTACAAATAGCTTAAAAGATAAAAATGTTTTTCTTGACTTCTGGAAAAACAGATCACAGAAAGAATCAAACTAAAACTATAACAAATCAACTTAGTTCCACATATCTGATATCTGTTCTGTTTAAAGCTAGGTTACCAATATTCGTAGACATGTTTTATTTTTTTAACAAAAGTTCTAAAAGTCAGTTGTTAGTTCAAAGGTATTCAATTTCTAAAGATATTAGGAATTTGAATTTGAGAGAATTTGTTAGTCTATCTTAATATTTCTCTCTTTTTTACTGATAATATACATTAAGACAGATCAATATTTTATAACTTAGGACAGATTAATGTTTTGTAATATTGGAACATACATACAACCATAATTCATACAAAATTAATTTCTTTCATATTTGACAATGTTTCCTATACATTTCTAACAAATCAAATGAGTTTAACTCATTTTCTTCAGGTTTTCAGTGGTTTTAATATTTCAAAAAGACTAAATTTAGAGTGGTGCTTTTGGTGTAGGAGGCCAATGCCACAACCACTGTGCTACAGGTGCCAAGTTCCAAATTTAGAGTTTTGACTTTGGAAGTTTTGTCAAATATTAAAGTCTTAAAACATTTGTTTAAACAAGACTACAAGTTAAAATATTTTAAAGGGAATATATAGTTAACTGGATTACATGTAAACTTCTTCATAAGTTTTATTCAACCTGCACAGATATTTTATAAATATCTTAGACTTTTTTTTTTTTTTTTTTAGAAATAGCCTCAAGCTGTCACCCTGGATAGAGTGTTGTGGCATCACAGCTCACAGCAACCTCTAACTCCTGGGCTCAAACAATTCTCCTTGCCTCCGCCTCCCAGGTAGCTGGGACTAGAGGCACCCACCACAATGCCCGGCCACTTTTTGGTTTCAGGAGTCATTGTTGTTTGGCGGGCCCGGGCTGGATTTGAACCTGCCAGCTTACGTGTACATGGCTGGTGCCTTAGCCGGTTGAGCCACAGGCGCCAAGCCAATATCTTAGACCTTTTTAACTTTTGTCACAGAGGACTATCATGGGACTTCCCCGTCACCCTGCCAGGGCCTCTTTTCTGTGTATGGGAGGACTCTCAGGGCATTAGTCAGGGTGATGGGGAGCACTCCCATCAGTGATCTAGAATTTTGCAGAAAATAGTGAATTAAACAGATATTTATACTAACAATATAGAGGAAGAAGCTTCTAGTTGCTAACAAGAAACAGAACTCAGGTGTCTCAAGGCGTAGAATTCTGAGTTCTAGGGAATTTTTAAACTCTTTTATACTTACCTTTTTTTTTTATTCTCAGTTTAACCCAAGACTGTTTCGGGCTGAGATCAATCTTTTAACAAACACTGAACAAATGACATAAAATGACACGGCAGACACGGGCCCAGCATGAACAATGTTTAAAAGTTTACATTTACCCTTACACTTTCATATTCTCAAAACCAGAACTAGGACACTTTTTCATATGGTTTTTAACAGGCATGTGGGTGATCTAATACCACAGGGGTTGAATGGACATCCACTTTCATTTTAATGTATTTCTGGTAATGGGTGTGAACACACATTTTGGGGGCCCCTGACTGGCTAGTAGGGCTGAGGCACCCTATGCCTCTGAAAGTTTCTGAGAGGCCAATAGCTCAGCAACCTGAGCTTCCTATATATAGTTCCTTTCTTTGGCCTTCCCCCAGAAGCTCTACACCAATTACAATTGAATTCAACAAACATTTACATATTTTTTTAATAATTTACAATAAATAAAAACAACAAAAATGTTATGAATAATTATATTCTGCAGACACTAGCCAAAATTAGACGTTAAAGTGGCTTACCTCTGGAGGAGGACTCACAGGTAAATTTAGGAGTGATCTTCAGCTGGTCTCCTCAGGGCTCCAGGTTATCTAGGGAACCTGGGATGTTTCCAGGGGTGCCTCCCCTCAAAGGGGCCACAACCTGCCCCCATCTTGGAGGCCACCTGAGGATCAGCAGGATACATGCCAACCAGTGTAATGCTAAGTGGCTGCTGTTTTAAAGAGGACTATTTTTTTTTCTTTAGTTCTAAATGAGTAATTGACTTTGGGTCTTTTGCTGAATGCCAGCACCTTATCTCAAGAGTATTGGTAGCATAGCAACCACAGTTAAGGGAGGGACAGTTTTACCAAACTCTAGTAACCCTTTAATTGCCAGAAGGAGAGGGTTTAGTGGGAGACATAGGGGATATACGTTAACACATTGACAGACAACCTGACAAACCATTGGAAACAGCAAACACAAATTTGACAAATAACTCATACACACCAGTTAAACAAACTGAAGACCCACCCTCTGTGAGTCCTAAAAGGAAAAAATCTAAGACAAAGTAGAGACTACCAGAGAAAACCAGACCAAATACAGATCAGAGATTTACTCACCTGTGAGTCTAAAGAGGAAAAATCTGACAAGCTGGAGAAGGGACAAGTAGAAGCAGACAGTTCAGACAAATTCATAGGGATAGAGAAATGTCCAAAGAAGAGAAACCAATAGACCCACTTCCTGTGAATCCAGACAGACCAGGCACAAAGAAGACTGACAGGTTTCAACAGTCTTACTGGCATGGGAAATTCACTCACTATGAGGCCTATGAAGAAAAGAAACCAACAGACCTATACTCCAAAGAGGAGAAACTAACAGACCCATGCTCTTTGAGTCTAGAGTAGAGAGACTAATGGACCCACATTCTGTGAGTCTAGGGAAGAGGGACCAACAGACCCATACTCTATGAGTCCAGGGAAAAGAGACCAACAGACTCACACTCTGTGAGTCTAGCATTAGACAAACCTGAGACATTAGACATACCTGAAACACAAGACAAACCTGAGATGGGGAGATATGTCCCCCCACCCTGGGAACCAGCCATATAGCTGCATCCAGCAGGTCCAGTCCCCCCCCCCCCAAAATCTCTAGAGACCACACAAACTTACCCGGGGTGTTGTTGCTTTTATCACTAATTTCAGAAGTTTTGGAAACCTATGCCCTGGCTCCACACGTCTGAGGACTCCAGGGTGGAGGAACGTCTTCTCTGAGGCCTTCCCCTAGAGCCTTCAGGCAGTGGTGGGCATAGGTGGGGGTCTGGAGTGGCAATCTCGCTGGGGCAGCAAATCTCGCTGGGGCCTCCAGTATTGTAACTATGGCCACCCATAAGAAAAATATGGACCCCTCTTCAGGCTCAAATCAGTTGATGATTTATTACCCCGCACAGGTGAACCGCTGCCCCAAAGGGCAAATGGCCCGGAAGAGAAAAGCAGACAGACTTTTATACCCTTTTTCGTTGCTATGTGGCAAGCCAAGTGAAAACTGAAGCAAAACGTGGTGGTTAGCTGGGGATGGGGTTACAGGCAGGTAGTTGGCTCAGGGGGCTGGCGATTGGCATGGGTACAGCTTGGAAAGCTCAGTAGCTTGGGAAATTCAGTAACCTGGGAAACTCTGCTTGAGTGAGTTTTTACATTGTTTTAACTGTGGCTAGGGAGTCAAGGGAACTCGGAGAACTTCCTCATCAGAAACCTGTTCTCAGAATTAACCCAAGGGGAGGGGGCACACTGGGGACCAAGGCTGAGACAGGCTGAGACAGACTCAGGTCTTTTGAGGGGCTATTGGCTTACAACAGTACAACCTCAAGTACATTATAATCAAGACTTTTTGATTCAAATAAAGGATGTCTGCATTAAGGCATGGCAACATCTTGATGAGAGTGGGGAGAATAAACAATTCTTTACGAAGATAATGCAAGGCAATAATGAGCCTTTTTCAGAGATCGTTGCTCAGTTACAAATGGCAATTGAGTGCTCTGTCCCAGGGAGGAGGCTTGTAAAATGCTCCTTTTACAAGTGGCTTTTGAAAATGCTGATGTTGATTGCAAGCAGGCATTAGCAGTACTTAAAAATCAAGAGAATGTTACTATACAACAACATATTTGTGCCTGCTGTGAGATTGGATCAGGCACCTTTCAAGCAAACTTACAGGCTACAGTACTAGCCTTAGCCCTACAAGCTGGCAATAGTAAAGGTAAATGTTACAATTATGGAAAATCTGGTCATACCAGGAAGGAATGTTGAAAAGGGAAAGAAAAAAACAAAAATAACCCATCTGGTTTTTGCCACTGCTATGGAAAAGGCAGGCATTGGAGAAATGAATGTCAGTCTATTAAACATAAAGACAGAAATATTCTCCCACCTCTAAAGGGGCAAGAGAATAATGACTCTAGTAACAACCAGGGAAACTCCAAACTGGGCTCAGCTCGGGTCCCTCAGACAAAAACATGAGCTTTCTCTGCCCACAGTTGCCTGTGAGCCATGGACAGACCCATGCTCTGATGAATCAGGAATAAATTTAGATAATAAAATACACGTACAAGACCTTTTTCATGCCACCCAAGGCAGTGCAGCCTTAGACCTCCCAATTCAGTGTAATGTTAATCTTGATGTTGGACACACTCCTAAAAAATTGCCTACAGGTGTTTATGGCCCCATTCCACCAGGAACAGTAGGTTTAATAATAGGAAGAAGTAGTTTCACTATGGAAGGACTTAACGTCCAACTTGGAATCATTGATGAAGATTATAAAGGAGAAATCTTAATTATGGCTTCAGCCACTAAAAATATTCAGTTGTCTGCTGGACATCATGTGACTCAAATACTAATTTTACCTTTTCATAAAGGCAAGGCCACCCCAGTTACTGGAGAAAGTGGTTTTGGAAGCACAGGAAAACAGGTTTTTTGGCATACTTCTTGAATGACTCCCATCCTCAATGTAATTTTTCTTTTAGAGATAATATTCAAATTAAGGGTTTGGTTGACAGAGTGGCTGATGTGTCCATAATTGCCTCTTACAGGTGACCTGAGGGCTGGCCTAAAGTTAAAGTAAAAGCAACATTTGTCAGACTAGGTACAATGTCTGATATTGAACAAAGCACTGTTACTTTAAATTGTAAAGGACCTGATGGACGTGCAGCTAGCATATGCCCCTATATTGCTCCCATTATGGGGGAGACGTTTGCTAAAACAATGGAGAGCTATGCTTACTATTCCTACCATTTCAAAGGCTGCTAAAAATATTATGCTTAACATGGTCTACAATCCCACTCAGTCCAGCCCTACGCGGGAATCCAAAGTAACTCAAATTGGATTGAGACTGCCACCTTTATCAGAGGATTTTTTCTAGGGGCCCCTGCCCAGATCTTTGCCCTTTCCTTGCAATGGAAAATGGACAAACTGGTTTGGGTGGAGCAGTGGCCCACTTCCTCTGGAAAAATTAGAAGCACTTCATCAATTAGTTAATGAGCAACTACAGGCTGGTCATATAGAAGAATCAAATAGTCTCTGGAATCCTCCAGTCTTTGTGATTAAAAAGAAGTCAGGTAAATGGAGAATGTTAACAGATTTAAGAAAAATTAATGCCATAATCCAGCCCATGGGTTCCTTGCAACCAGGGATCCCAAATCCTACTTTAATACCAAAACATTATTCAATAATCATTATTGACTTAAAAGATTGCTTTTTTAACATTCATTTGCAGCAAAAAGATGCTGAGCACTTCACTTTTACCGTTCCTGCTTTAAACAATGAAAGGCCCATTAAGAGGTATAATTGGAAAGTTCTGCCTCAAGACATACTCAATAGACCCACCATGTGTCAATTGCTTGTAGATCAATCTTTAGAAGAACTTAGAAAAGTTTTCCAGAAAGTATCTGTTTACATTATGTGGATAATATTTTATTAGCCCATCCACGTTCTAACACATTACAAAAATTATTCCACTTGGCTCATTCTAAATTCAAGGAATATGGTTTTCAAGTATCGAAAAATAAAATACAAAATTAAGAACCTTGAGAATATTTATGATATTGGATGACTGCTCAAAATACCATCCAAAAAAAATTAAAGAGATTCACTTTATACTCTAAATGATTTCCAAAAACTATTATGAGATATTAATTGGATTAGACCAACTCTAGGAATTCCTACTTATGCTCTTAAAAACTTATTTCCTGGCTAGGTTCCTGTAGCTCAAGTGGCTAAAGCACCAGCCACATACATTTGAGCTGGCAGGTTCGAATCCAGCCTGGGCCCGCCAAACAACAATGACAGCTGCAACCAAAAAATAGCCAGGCATTGAGGCAGGCACCTATAGTCCCAGCTACTTGGGAGGCAGAGGCAGGAAACTCACTTGAGCCCAGGAGTTGGAGGTTGCCGTGAGCTGTGCTGCCACAGCACTCTACCCAGAGTGACAGCTTGAGGCTCTGTCTAAAAACAAACAAACAACAACAAAAAAACTTATTTGCAGCTCAGTGCCTGTGGCTCAACCAGCTCAAGCACCAGCCACGTACACCTGAGCTGGCGGGTTTGAATCCAGCCCGGGCCCGCCAAACAACAATGATGGCTGCAACCAAAAAATGGCTGGGCGTTGTGGCGGGTGCCTGTAGTCCCAGCTGCTTGGGAGGTGGAGGCAGGAGACTCGCTTAAGCCCAGGAATTGGAGGTGCTGTGAGCTGTGATGCCACCGCACTCTATCCAAGTATCCAAGGTGACAGCTTGAGGCTCTGTCTCAAAAAAAAAAAAAAACTTATTTGCTATTTTAGAAGGAAATTCTAATTTAAACAGTCTTAAGTAAGAAAACTTACTCCAAAAGCTGAGAAAGAATTACAATGGGTTGAAGAACATATTCAAGATGCTCAATTAAATCAAATTCTCAAATTAATAATTTTTACAATTATGTATTTTCATCAATACATACACTCTCCTACAAAATTGATTGTACAAGAAACAGCTTTTATTGAATGGTGCTTTTTACCTAATAAGGCATCTAAAAAATGGAAACATATGTGCATAAAAAGGCATTCATAATATTAAAAGGAAGACAGTGTTTAAGACAATTAGTTGGCAGAGACCCAGATAAAATTGTGGTCCCTCTAACTAATAATCAAATTTCTAATTTAATTATGCTAAATACTGAATGGCAAATTGCTCTATAAGATTATATTGGAGTCATAGATAACCACTTTCCACAAATTAAAAGAATTCAATTTCTTAAAAATACCTCTTGGATTTTACCTAAATTAGTAAAATTAGAACCTATTCCCAATGCAGAAACATTTTATACAGATGCAAATAAAATGGGAATATCTGGATATTTAGGCCCTAATTCTCAAAAAGTACAACAATCTCCATTATAATATTATTATTAACAGATTACCCTAATCAAGGTTTAAACATTATCGGTGACTCTTTATATTCGACTCCTGTGGTTCAAAAAATAGAAACAGTTACATTACCTATTAATACTGAAGAATTGACTTTATTATTTCTTTCTCTTCAGCAATTAATAAGAAATAGAGTTTATCCTATTTATATCACCCATGTAAGAGCTCATTCTAATTTACCAGGACCTATTTCTAAGGGAAATGAAACTTTTGATCAATTAGTAGGATCAGTACTATCTGATCATCATAAACGTGCTGTACATCACAGGAATGTTAAAGCATTAAAAAGAAAACATGATATTTCTTAGCATAGTGTCAGGGCAATCATAAAATCTTGCCCCAGACATCAGCCTTTAATGGCTCCACATTTACCTATGGGAATAAATCCCAGAGGCTTAATATCTAATCAATTATGGCAAATGGATATTACTCAATCTCCAAAATTTAAAAAATTAAAACATAAACATCATTCTCTGAATACATATTCTCATTTTTCATGGGTTTTAGCATTATCATATGAAAAGGCAGATGCTGTCATTGCTAATTTATTGAAAGCTTTTTCAGTTATGGGTAAACCTTCATCCATTAAAACAGACAATGGGCCTGCTTATATTTCAAACAAATGCCAAGATTTTTTCAAATTATATAATATTAAACATATTACTGGTATACCTGGTAATAGTACAGGAAGCCATAATTGAAAGACAAAATCAAACATTAAAAGAAATGCTTCTCAAACAGAAAAATGGAGGAGAGCAATACAATGTTACCCCTAGAAATAGAATATCTTCAGCTCTTTTTACCTTAAATTTTTTGAACATCAATGAGAAAATGAGAAAAATGAAATTCCAGCATATAAACACTGGACAACAGTTACTTCCCCCCCTTTGAATCAACCAGTGTATCATAAAGATACTCTAACAAATGCTTGGGTACTTGAAAATGTTATACTTTGGGGAAGAGGATATTCTTATATTTCTATGGGACATACTAAACTTTGGGTCCCATCTCTTTTCCATTTTCTCTATTATCTCTTTCTCAGATTCATATTACACATACATCAGTATATCAGTCATTTTAAAACATGTTTTTCTATCCTCATTCTTTGACATTTTGGGTACTTGTTCATCCTGGAGAGACTGCTGAGATAGTCAACGACTTGGCTGGATGGGCACCTTCTGCATGCCACTAACCAACCCAAAGCCCACACCCCATTACTTCCTCTACCCAGGCCAATATCTGCCTGTCCTAATTACCCAGGACTAAGTGCCAGGTGACTAGAGATATCTTTACACCCTTAAGCACATTGAAATTATCCAAGTCAGCCAATCCTAAGCCTGCTTATATGGCTTTCCAGCCAATCCTTTTCCCCAACTTTGCATGTTCCTTCCTGTCTATGGAAAACACAATAAAATGCTCCTGTCCTAATTCTGCCCTTGCTTACTCTGCCTTATACTGCAGTTCTCAAACTTGGTGCTTCCCCGAGCCCCTGCAATGTGGCTGCGCCTTCTGCTGCTAGAGACCTGTGAGTGGAAACACTTCTTATTTTATGGCAGATATTCTTGTGTCTGTGGGTCTTACCACACTGATTAAAGCCAACCCCTGGGCATATCTAAAAGCATTTATATCTTCTCAGCTTATCCTGCACATCGCTTATCCTCTCGTCCTTATTTTTCATATACTTACTGCTTTATGCCACAGTCTGGATATTTTCCATACCTTTGCTTTCTAGTTTTGTGATCCCTTTGTGTATTTACATATTCCATTTGGTTCTTTTCCAAATATGATTGTTATTCCTTATACTTATCTTGCTTTTCTGTTTCTATGTGGAATTTTAGAATGTATCTCTTTAAATATTTTCTATAAAGCTATTCTATATCCTGAAGTTGACAGTTCCAATATTTGTGGTCTTCAGAGGTCTTAGTCTATTACTCATTTCTGCCTGCTCTTATACATGATGGCTTAATTTCTCAAGTGCTTGATTAACTTCAGTGGTGAGCAATAATGCTTGACCTTAATTCTTCTGGCCTGAATTGAGGAAGTTGGCACCAAGGGAAGCCATTGATGTGGGACTACTTTACTGTTCACCTAAACATGTCTTGCCTTTGCCCTCAGCTACTATTGGCTGATCTCTTAGCCCTTGGAATGTTTTGTCTTAGAAGAGAGTCTTTGTTCACCTAGAGACATTGGCCATGAGATAATTGAACATTGTGGTTCATGATGGGAGCTTTGGTCTACATGGTATCCCTTTTGCCTTTCAAAGTATCTGTGATTAAAGGTTTTAGCCTGACCTAACTATGTTTGAGTCCCAATAAAAACTCAGGACATCAAAGTCTCAGGTGAGCTTTCCTGGATAGCAAACTTCATATATGTTGTCAGACACTGAAACTGGGGAAGTAATGTGTCCATGATTCCATGAGTAGAAGGCCATGAAAGCTAGGTATGTGACACCTCTCCTAGACTCCCCCCACTATGTTTTCCTTCATTTGGCTGAATTTAATCTGTATCCTTCCCCTATGATAAGCTATAATTGTGAGTATGACAGCTTTTAGTGAGTTCCGTGAGTCCTCCTAGTGAGTCATTGAAACCAAGGGTGGTTATGGGAACCCCTAGAGCTTAATAAACTGGTGCCATAAGTGAGTGAAGTCTTGTATGGAAACTACGTGTCCTCTGATCTCATGGGTGGCTTAAACATCACAGCTGTCATAGTTGGTATAATTCTTTGTGCTTCTTCAAGGAGCTGAACTCAATGGGGGGGGCGGTCTCAGGCTCAGCTTCTCCACCTCAGACCTGACATGAGGCTCAGTATCCTTACAGTCATGTTTCTATAGGCAATAGGCCTCAGGACTGCTCTGCTTCTCTTGGGTAGCCACTGTGAACCCTCTCATATCTTTGAACATGTCTTGTCCTTATGTATTTCTTTTTATCCTAACACCAAAAAGTTATTCACTTGTTTAATTTAAGATCTATTTGTTCTGTAGTGGGGAGCTACTCAGAACCCTTAACCCTTTTCCCAAATGGAGAAAAGCAGAAGTCCAATTTTATGTTTAGTTTTATGCTTCATGTCATCACTTATTATGTCATCAGTATTTCCTTCTGAAGTAGTTCACACAAAAAATAATTGTAACCTAAGGTATGAGAGTGGTGGCTCAGCACAGCTCAGATTTGATCTTTTGTCTAATTACTTCAAGTGCCTAGTAACAGATATTATCTTCTCCAAAACATCTCTCACATTGCAAAAGTATCTCAGCTCTCCAAAATGTCAAATCTGATTATATCTCGCTCCTTAATGCAAACGTCATGGTGGTGCTCAAGTAGTCATCTTGGATCACAAGGCAATTAGTCAATGCAGTAGCAAGCCAGGAGTCTAGGACAGTAAAGACTGGGGGCTGACGTGGCTGTTAAGAAGTGCCCACTCTTAGACTTTGCTTAAGAGAGCAATAACTTCCCTGTGTGTGTCTCTCTTCTCTCCCCAGGTGTCCACTGCTTTCCTTACTCTGTGATATCTAACTGATACATATGATTTTCCTACTCTCATCTCTCGGTTTTTACACATACTGTTGCGACTGCCTGAAACCATCTCTCCCTGGTCCACTGTCTAACAACTACCACCTTGGGACAGAATTACTCCTAGTCATCCTCAGTTTATATCCTTTTCTCACCCTCCCCGCCCTGTTCCCCTCCTTTCGACCTTGGTGGGCTTTGCCCATCTGTCTTTTGGGCAGGACACCCCTGTTGCCACATTTGGCAGGATGATTACATGTCGTCTCTATTCCTCATCCTCCATGTAGCAGAATTAATTTCCTAGCTGGGGTCTCCCCTGTGTCCTGGTGCTGAGTGTCGGCTCTACCAGGTAAGCACTGTTGTGAAGACCCACCTTGGAGGCTTTTCTAGCCAGTGTTGATGATCTCTTCCATAATCAATGAAGAGAGCTCTGTAATCGCTCAAGCTGTATGTGGGTTGTGGGGTGCTTTGCACCACACCTGTTCCATAGCACAGTAAATAAGCAATGGTTCTCTAGGATGGCTGCAGATACATTGGGCATGTTTTTCTAGGCTCAGTGATACCAACAATGATGTTGCCAGTTGTAAGGGAAGAAATACTGCTCCCTCTTCACCCATCCTGAGAGCATTTGCCACCATCCGCCTCCCAAGGCAGACGACTTGCTAACCTGATGACAGAACATAGTCCCAGACAGTGATTGGTGGGTCAGGCGATGTGCCTTGAAAGGTGCCATCTGTGGTTCCACCACCTTTCTCTCATTGTTCTCCTTCACTTTATTCTGTAGAATTGGTTAAATTGTCATTTATTTTTCTTTAATGCTGAGTTCAAGGAGTTGGATGGTTGAACCCTGTGTGGTTCTGAGAGTCCGGGCATCTTTTTATCTCTTTCTCTAAAGAAAGCTCTACTCTGAGCTTGGTAGTCCCTAGATTTATGTTTGGGGCAAAGTAGTAAGTTCTGCTAAGGTCTCAAACAGAATCTACTTGTTCCAATTTAGCATTTTTAACAGAGCTCTTTTCAGAATGTCAGCCATTTGAGAGCAATTAATAAAATAATTTTTCATTCCCATTCTGCTATTGCCCTTTGCATATACCTTCCTAGGACGTTGCTGTATGGATTCAGTGTGATTCTAGAGCAGGATTTGTCATTCCTGGGTCTCTGACCATATGGCTATGAATGGAGGTGGACACAACTGCACTCTCCCTTCTTTGTTTTAATAATGGTGAAGTAAGAACTCATCACACAGTTGTGGTCCCCAGTACTGGGCAGCTGCTGCTGTTTCTGAAGTGGAAGGAATAGACAAGGGAAGGAAGAGAGCTATGAGCTGCCAAAGGTGAAGCTAGTGTGATCAAAATGTGGTCCATTCCTTCCAATTTCACCCAACAGAGGACCAAAAGTGACTTGAAGCAAGAAGACAAGTGGAGAGAAGCAAGTTCAAGGATAGGCCTCAGGCTGAACTTTCCCCACCACTTGAATAGGCAGAAGTCCTCCCCAACCACGTCTGTTGGCCACAAACCTCTCCATCACCCCCAAATCAAAACAAAGCCCATGGAAAACCTCAGCAATATTACTGCAATGAACACAGCTGTGTTTGTTGAGCTGTCAGTAAGCTGTCTGGCTTTTATTAAGCATCCTGAGTAAATTCTTCTAGTTACTGGAAGAAAGAGAAGCACAAGCATTATTTTGTTACAAGCAATGACGATAAACTTAAGTGGCCTTCAGACCCTCGGGCCATCCAGCTGACAAGCCTGTGGGTGTTCACATTCTCTCAGCTGCCTGCAGTGCACTGCTGGTGTTTCTGAAGGGAGGCAGAGGACGCAGGATAACCAAGACATGCTGTTCCACACAGGGCAGTTATAAAGTGCTGCCAGGCCCCTCATTAAGGACTTCTCAGCCAGCCCTCCTGGGTAGCAGCCGGTATTCTCATCCACAAAAGGAGAAGAACAGAGTCCCAGAACGACCCTGGGACAAAATCAGGATCTGAACTTCATATTCCCACAGCCTCCTCCTGGCCATTCTGATGCTTGGCAGCTGTTACCTGTGGGCGCCATGTTCTCTGCCATCACTTGACTCATTCTTCCCACTAATGAGACTCTGGCCCAAGCATCTCAGAAAGGTAATTGGCATATCTTTGGTCCTGATGCTGAACTTGTTGAGATGGGAAAAATAGAAGTTTGTGTTTATAACTTAGAATGAATTAGTAAAGCAAGCTACCTGGGCCATGTTATCTATATTTCTATATAATATATTATCTCTTACACACCCAAGGAATACAAGATAGCCCTAGAAAATAGATATCCAATAAAAGATTCGTACTCTGGATTTGAAGAAGCAGAGACTCCGATTATTGGAGGTACTTAGCAACATCCAGCTTTTAAGTCAGCATCATTTCATAGAGATATGGATATTTAGATTGATGAGCTGACCAGTACTGTCTACCTTCCTGGGATGAAGGGGCTAAGCACAGAAGGCGTTTGGGGTGTGAGCAAGGGTGCACATCTGGGTAGAAAGGTACCAGAACCAACATACGCTACATTTGCTCCAAGTTGTATCCATCTTCAGCATCATTGGAGAAACGAAGGCAGTGTAATAACTTTGCCAGGAACAAAGATAATCACATCCCTCCTGTATCTGCAGGTTATGAATAGAGGCCCTGATATGGACTTCATTTTGGCCCTGTTTGTGAGGAAATTGTGACAAGAAACTCAGGGTTACCTAAATTTTCTTAAAGTTGTCTGCAAACAAGGTTGGAACACTAAGCACTGCCTCCCCTGCATCCGCTGAATTTGGCCCAATCCCCATCAGACCTTATGGGTTGTCCACAGGCGTATGTGAATTACACAGGACTGTTTTTTTTAATCTGAGCAAATCAAAGGAATCTACAAAGCTGAAGGAGTGTAATGTTGTCTTGTGGGCTTTGTGTTCTCTCTTAGTCTTCTTGGAAATTATTTTTAAAAAATTGATACCAAGAAATGGTTCCGGGGGTGATATGTGACACACAGCATTTTCCAAGGTCTATGATCATTCATCATAGATCATGCCACAGGCAACGTGAGCTTGGCTTAGTTGTAGAGACTAGAATTGAGCCTATTGTGTATTCACTGGTGGGGTGATCAAGGTCTGAGCAGTGACAGGGATGGGAGGATGTGGTGGGAGGGAGGTGAAAAGAGGTTTGCTATGTCTGTGTTCCAGCACGAAGGTTGTTGTGGCCTGGAGACAGTGCTCATATTTGCTCTGTTAAGTGTTTATATTTTCTCTGTTGACTTGTAATTGAGACAAATGGGTTGATATGTCTGTTCACATCATTTTAAAAAGTGATGAAAGGACTCCCATACTGGCAGAGGCACTGAGGCACTCAGAAAGGCCAATTTGGACTGTGCCCCAAAGCGAGTGTGAGTCCATGTGTTATCAGTGCTGTGGCCCCAGCCTCCCCCTCTGGCATGCATGCAGGAACCTCAAGGCCGAGGGAAAGGGGGAAAGGAACACAGTAGGCTGGCACAGGGCATTGCTGAGATAGGGAAGGGGCCCAAGAGAGACTAGTAGTCTGGCAGCATCAAAGCTCCA